>OY986970.1:4683981-4957639 GCA_963920575.1 Narthecium ossifragum
GATATTGATTTCTAATCAATACCTCCCCCTTTCACATTCCTGCTTCAGCAAATAAGTAAAGAGGGCACATTCCTCTAAAATTTCACCATCCTTCTTAGTATGAAGAATAGGATGGGTGGAAACCCATTTCTCATATAAGGCTGCAATTGGTTCTGGCAAGATATCCAGCTCGGCACCATATTTGAACCACCAGTCATAAATCCATGCTGGAATATCCTTATAAAGGATTTCATGACATAGTTTAATAAACCATGTATGCTTCAAATTCTCATTCTCACATAGGAATGAAAGATAAAATGCATCTTTGTAGTCCCAATAATTAAAACTATAAGTTTCTTTCTCGATCTTGAATGGGAATGGTTTATGGGTACTAAAGCCCCATTCCTTTGGAATCATAACATTCTTGATTGTGCACTTACTATAAGTAGGTGGCTTCCGATCATCAGAATTTTTGTAAAAATGTTCAAAATGAACCTCTCTTTGTGATAAAAGAGACTGCATTCACTTTCTCGGTTTATATACCGAAGTAGGATATTGGCAATTGTCAAGATATTTTTGTCGCAATTTTTCAGGATTGTCAAAATAGCACATATCCTCTAGTTAAATATAAACCATCAGCTCATAGGCTGGTTTCGTGATCATTATCGGATCATTGTCCTTGACCACTTCAACAAAGGATTCCTTTGTCTCTGAGGTATTACGTTGAGAAGCATTATTTTTCGGCATATCTTGTGTCGCCGTATTTTTCACAATATTGGAATAGGAAATATTACTTCCTCGACGAATTGTTCGCCAACTATTACCAGATGCAGATGATTGTGAGGTGGTGGGGTAAATAGGAGTATTACCCCTATTACCCATTCCTCTCCCACCTCTCCCCCCCCCAATGAGGGGGAGAATTCCTTCTCATGAGTACCCTGCAAAAATTCACGGGTTAGGAAATCATGAAGAACATTATGTTTTCCTTTAATAAATTCAATAGTGAAATCAAAGACTGCTAATTCAGATTGCCAACGAGCAAAGATTTGCTTAGAAGTTAAATTCTTAACATCTTTTTCAATAACACTCTTAGCATAGCTACAGTCAATGTGAAGAAGGAATGGTTGATTAAGGAGATAATCCTGGAATTTATATAAACATTTAATAATAGATAACATTTCTTTTCTAATAGTGGAATAATTAAATTGGGTAGAATTCCACTTACCCGATGTATATCAGACTAACTCTTCTTTATTAGAGTCTAAGCATCTTTGTTTCAAGATGCCTTCGTAGCCAATATTGCTGGCATCAGTTTCAACAATCTTCTTACACTCTGGTTTAAGCAGATTTGTGCAAGGAAGATTTTTAACTTTAGACTTAATTAGTCTAATAGCGTCAGTATGGGCCTCAGTCCAAGGATCAGGATTCTTCTTTAGTCCATTATACAGAAGAGCTGTATCCTTCGCCCAATCTTTGTAATAATCATATACATAATTTAAAGCTCCTAAGAACCTTTGTAATTGATTTGTATCTGTTATAATATCAGGAAATTTAGAAGCAAATTCAATACTTCTATCTATAGGAACTATAGTTCCTTTACCAATATTATGGCCAAGAAATCTAATTTCAGTTTGAAATAATTTCATTTTCGGAGCATATATAACTAATCCATTTTTTATAGCTAAATGTCGAAAAACATCTAAATGTTTTACATGCTGATCAATATTTTCAGAAAATATTAATATATCATCGATATAAGACAAAATGAAATTAGTGTAAGGAATGAAAATTTCATTCATAATATTTTGAAATTCCGAAGGAGCATTCTTTAAACCGAATGGCATTACATTCCATTTGTAATGTCCAAAAGGAACGGTAAAGGCCGTTTTATATCGGTCATTCTCGGCAATCTGAATTTGCCAATAACCAAATTTAAGGTCAAATTTAGAAAAGATCTTTGCTCTATAAATTCTATTGAGCAGGTCCCTTTTATTAGGGATCAGATATCTAATCCATTTCAGCACCTTATTAAGGGGCTTATAATTGATAACAAGACGAGGAACTCCTCGTTCTCTTTCAACAGCATTATTAACATAGAATGTTGTACAACTCCATGGGGAGTAAGATTTTCTAATCAGTTTTTTCTCAATAAGAGAAGCAATCTCTTTTTTATATAAATCAAGATATTCTTGATTCATTTGGCACGGTCGTGCTCTAGTTGGAACATTCTTTTCATCAAAAGAATCTTCATATGGCAATTCAACTATGTGTTGCTTTCGATCCCAAAAAGCATTAGGAACGGTGCCGCACACGGAAGACTGAAACTGCTTGTCAATTCGATCTATTAGATCTTTAACAACATACTTCTTTAATTGATCTTCAATTTGAATAAAAAAAATTTCTTCTTTAAGAAAATGTATTTGATTTCCTTTGAGAAGAATATCTTTAACCTCATTAAGAATTTTCATATGAGGTTCAGTTTTAAACTGTAAAGTAATAGATTCTCCTTTATATCTGGCATTTATTCCAGAGGAGTCAACTCTATTAAGAGGCATAATTTTATGCAAAAATGGAGTACCCAAAATAATGGGTTGAGAAAGATTCTTTACTAACACAAAAGGGGTAGGTATGCAAATTTCTTGAATACCAGCATAGGCTTTAGGAAGTTTATAATTAACTTCTAATTTATTACCACCAGCACCACTAAGGGTTTGAGTGGTTTTCTCAAAATATTTTGAAGGTACTATTCCTTCACGAATGCAATTAAGATCAGCTCCACTGTCTATAAGTGCTATAAGATGTGGTATAACCATTTGATCAGAAATAATTAATGTTATTTCTACATACCATTTTTGAGCAGTGATTTGCTGCAACATTTGAATTAAAAATTCATTCGGAATTTCAGGACTTTGTCATGTTTGTATTTGCTTACCTTTATCAGGTATAGAAGGAAATTCTCCTTCAACAGAAGATAATTTATCCTTTTCTTCAAGTAAAGAAAATATATATTTATTTTATTCTCTAAGAAGTTTCACTTCTTCTTTAAGGTTATTAACCTCTCTGTTTAACTCTGATAGAGACAAAGTTTTAACAGTTTTTTCTTGCCTTCTTCGTATTACTTCAGCAAGACGGTAAGTATGATCTGTTTTTGGAGATTCAATCCTTTGATCTCCCTTCATACAGATCTCAATCAATTGTGATTTTAAATCAGAAGATATATTTTCTTCTGTTAGCAATTTTGCTAATATGCTCTTATCAAGAGACAACATGTTAATAGATAAACCATTCATTTCTGCTATGGTTTTGCAAGAATCCGAATTATCTTTCGTAGTACAATTATTAATTGTACAAGAACATTCTCTTTCGTCTTCTGTTGATTCAGAAGAATAGCTTTCATCAGATTCAGAATCAGTATTACTGATCATAACTTTGTATAAGGATTTTTTCAATCCTTCATCTTCGATCTCATTGATCTTTTTCTTGGTATAACACCGATTGGCGTAATGACCAATCTTTCCACATTTAAAGCATTTAGCTTTAGATTTGTCAGCCTTAGGCTTCCTCTGAGTATTACTCTTTTGAGGATCGTATTTCTTTTTTCTTCTTTTGTAGAAAGATTTATCTTCTTTCGTTTCCTTTTTGAGCTTATTCTGCTTAACAGGTTCATCAAAAGCAAATTGCTGACAAAATTCTCCCAATTGTTTTTTCTCAGTAAGTCTATGAGACTTCAATTGGTTTTTAAGCTTGAGATCATTACACAAGCTTAATCCTTCATGGATACATGCAATTATTAATGCATCATAAGTGTAAGAATTATAAGAGATGGTTCCACTATCAGGTTCTCTTAAATAATTTCTAACTCTTTCAGCAAAGAGATTAGCCAAACCGTCTACAAACTTAGACTTCCAATAAGTACTATTAGCATCATTGAGTTGCATAACTCTATTAATAAATGTATCTTTATACCAACGGAAATGGGTAAGAGTAGGACGTCTTAAATTTTGAAGAAGTGTCCGGTGTTGGTCGTTGGGTGTTGCAGGCCTTGGTTACGGGCCGTGTTGGCTGCGGGCCAGGTTGCAGACCCAGGCAGCAACTCCCTGTATTCGACCCCTGTTCGTTGGGTAGGTACCCAAGGTAGGGGTGGGCTCCTAACGGACCCGGCCTGGTGGCACCGTGTTTGCTCTATCCGTGGTGCCGGCAGTTGACCGTGTGGGTCCGGACTGCAGCTCTGCGGTTTAAGGCTAGATGGGTGCCTTCTACTATCACTCCGGAGTTTTGGTACGAGTGGTTAGCTCGTTGATCCTTGATTGACACGTGGTATCAGAGCGAGGTCGCAGGTTCAAATCCCAGGGTAGTTGCTGGGGGGGAGATTGTTGGACGTTGGGTGCTGCTGGCCTTGGTTGCGGGCCGTGTTGGTTGCGGGCCAAGCTGCAGACCCATGCAACAACTCCCTGTATTCGACCCCTGTTCGTTGGGTAGGTACCCAGGGTAGGGGTGGGCTCCTAATGGACCCGGCCTGGTGGCACCGTGTCTGCTCTATCCGTGGTGCCGACAGTTGACCGTGTGGGTCCGGACTGCAGCTCTGGGGTTTAAGGCTAGATGGGTGCCTTCTACTATCACTCCGGAGTTTTGGTACGAGTGTCTGCTCTATCCGTGGTGCCATCTTAAATTTTGAAGAAGTGTCCGGGTCTTCTCCCCCTGATTAATAATATTGCCAGTAAAATGTTCAACAATAGCCAAAAGAAGGGTATAAACTGCATCAATTTGTTGTTGACTATTTTTAATTTTTACTGTAGAAAGGATTTCAGTCCTTTGATCAGGTGTGAGATAATTATCCCACCAAGCTTTCAGACTCCCGGTGAAACCACAAGTCAAATAAGAAGCAATATTAGTATCAGTATTACCAGTACTTTTAGAAATAGTAGCATACATCATCATACGATGAGCCATATTATAAATTTGGTGATCACTCATACCATCTATGTTCCATTCATAGATATTTCGTCCTGAGTAATCTTGTTGAATGAAAGTCTCATTCTCTTCATATAAAACATCCAAAGGAGATGGACGTTTATAATAAAACTTCTCGAGATTACGAGGTCGATTTTCTATCTTATTAATCTGTTGAAACTGTTTTTCAGTTTCAAGAATCTCATTTACTGAATCAGATTCAGATTGATTATCAGAAGAGTCAATCTCAATATCAACTGGATTTTTATCTTTATTAAGAACTTGAATACTAGTTTGACTCAATTGTTTATTGAGAGATTCAATTATCTCTTCTTTTAATTCTTTCTCAAGCTTAAAACCAGAAATTTCTGAACTTGGTTTTATAAATGGTTTAGCATTTTTTATAGCCTTTTCTTTGGCTATATATAGATTTGGAATAATTTCTCCTAATTTATTGACAAGTTTGTCAACAGTCTGCTCAACACGAGTTAACTGTTGCCCAAGAACCTGTAAATAAATATTAGAATAATTATTCTGTTTAAAGAGCTTATTAATCTCTTTTAAAATCTCATGAGTAGATTCTATAGGCTTTATAAAAGCAGTTGCCTCTAAATTTGAGGTCGAAACTCCTTCTAATTTAAGAGGTTATGTCGGAGGATATAGGGATCTCTTTTGAGTACCGATGCTTGTTTTCCAGAACTTGAAATGTTCTTCAAGCACATTAATACTCGCAGGATTTTCTTCCTCAATAATATTATTAATAATTTCAGTAATTTCTGATTCTTTTTCATCAACATAATGATTTAAAAACCAAGGAACAAAGATTTGAATATGATTCTTCGCTTCTAATTCACGATAATATAATTTTTTATAATGATTCTGTTGATCCTTATTAAAGGTTGAAAAGAACTAATCACGAAATTGTTTGTTATAAAGTTCTTGAAATTCCTTATTAAGGTATTTCCGAACATAGTTATGAGGCCTAAAATCCATTAAAGATGGACACTCATTTCGAAATCAGTATTAGACTCCTTGTCATATATTCCATGAGGAATTTGAGATTCGGAAATACGAATAGCTTGAGCCGGAGTTCCTGCCCTAGACATTGATTTTCTAGAACAAGTAGTAACATCAGTAAATTTAATAATCCTATTAGGATCAAAAGTTATAGTAACTTCTCCATCATCAGTTTGTGATATCTGATCAATTTGCTGATTTACAATTGGTCTAGGAGGTACGGCTTTAGCTATAACCCAGTTATCAGGGAAATTAATTTCCTCCCATTTGATCTGTCTATTGGTAGCAATTCTAGAAGACAGAAGATTAGTTTCAATTAAAACTGTTTTTCCTAGAGGAGTAAATTGTTTAGCCCTAGGAGCTAAGGTACTGAGAACCTTATAATGAATTCGATAGACTATAGCTATAGTCTCAGATTGAGGTAAAAATTCATAACCATGAGTCTTAATGTTAAGACTTGTGGCTTCCAAAATATTAGAATCAATCAAGGATAAACTAAGGTTTGGGTAAACATTGAAATAAACCGGTCCATGACTGAGGCTAGTTTCCATGATTCCCATGTGGGATTGATGCCAATTAAGGCATCTAGCATCTCTCAGACAAGAGAGGATAGAGGCATTTAAACCTTGTAAAGTCAGTGGTTTATATGCCACTTGAATTAATCCTATGTGAATGTAATTGTATTTATCCATATAAGGATCTAAGTCTTCTTCAGAGAGAAGCTTAATGGTCTGATCTTCTTGATCGACAGTCACAGTCTTTTCGACAGTTTTAATCGCTATTAACGACTTCAGATCTAAAAATCCAATTTTGTAGATATCCATGTTAGGAATATCGGGGATTGCCCAGTTATTAAGGGCTTCTAATTCAGAAGAGAATTCTGCCAATTAGGCATTTTTCAATTTCTTATCCTTTTTTGAATTAATTTTCCTTAAGGCAGTAGATGTGGCCATGATACTAGTAGTATGCAGATATAATCAATTAGAGAGATGTAAGCATCAGAAAATAAGTTTTAGAGTTTTCTTTCTATTACTAACCTGCAAACTTAATCAGTCAATGATTTAATTCAACCTGTCTACAGTTACGAATTCTCAATTACTTCTTTAACATTCTTCTACTCGTCTGCCAACGATTTCTAGGACTTACCCTAACGCCTATCCATCGGCTAATAGTGCCAAACGCGGCTTTGGTGACGATCCACAGAATAGGTTAAATAATAATTAGAATTAATAACAGAAGAAGGGATACACGATTATGAACTAAACATGCATATTATAAAAGAAAGAACATATATAAAACAAACTTTCTAAAAACTACATCGATCTAACGATTAGATCTACTACTCCACTACTCACACAACATGGCTCTGATACCAGGAAGGCGGAAGGGGGAGGTATTGATTAGAAATCAATATCTAAAGGTTAACTGGCGCTCGATTCAACCGATCTGTTTGACGAGATCGGAAGGTAGAACTGAACTATAAAAGTTTTAGCCTTTAGATATTACTTCTAAAAAATATCTCTAGAAATAAAAGACAGAATTAAAAAGACTTACAAAGGAGAAGTAGCAAAACTGCAAGTTTTATTCCACCGGAAGAGATTACAATAAAGGAAGGAAGGTTACAAGAGAAGAGAGGGGGTGAGTTCCGGTGCAAGGAAGTTTGTTTTATATATGTTCTTTCTTTTATAATCTGCATGTTTAGTTCATAGTCGTGTATCCCTTTTTCTGTTATTAATTCTGATTATTATTTAACCTATTCTGTGGATTGTCACCAAAGCCGTGTTTGGCACCATTACCCGATGGATAGGCGTTAGGGTAAGTCCTATAAATCGTTGGCAAACGAGCAGAAGAATGTTAAAGAAGTAATTGAGAATTCGTAACTGTAGACAGGTTGAATTAAATCATTGATTCATTAAGTTTGCAGGTTAGTAATAGAAAGAAAAATCTAAAACTTATTTTCTGATGCTTGCATCTCTCTAAGGTGGTGGGGTAAATAGGAGTATTACCCCTATTACCCATTTCTCTCCCGCCTTTCTGGTATCAGAGCCATGTTGTGTGAGTAGTGGAGTAGTAGATCTAATCGTTAGATCGATGTAGTTTTTAGAAAGTTTGTTTTATATATATTCTTTCTTTTATAATCTGCATGTTTAGTTCATAGTCGTGTATCCCTTCTTCTGTTATTAATTCTGATTATTATTTAACCTATTATGTGGATCGTCACCAAATAAAACAAACTTAAAAGTACATGATTATATGAACATTAAAAGTACATGAATATTGAATATATATATATATATATATTCAATAAAGTTATATGAATATATATATATATATATATATATATATATATATATATATATATATATATATAACTTTATTGCGTCATTATGTGAACATTAAAAGCATGTGAATATTGAATATATATATATATATATATATATATATATATATATATGTATCTAATTTCATTACGTCATAATGTAAACATTTATATTTAACATTTATGTGTAATATATACACACACACAAAGGATCAGGATGCATCGGCTGATTCAAAAAGCAAACCAAACAAATGCATCTACTGTCCAAGGCATGTACCACCTGATGCATGCATCCCATGATCCTCTGCACCATCGACAAAATTGCCCTCAAAATCAGACCGTTTATGGCCTTTATTTGAGGGCAAATCGGGTATAATTAAGAATTGATGAAAGTACCCTTATAATATGACCATGTAAGGCCGTTTATTAGGGGCAAAATAGTCATTATGTATGATATTTTGAAACAACAAGAAGTAAATCAAGTACCCCTAAAAATGGCCTTTTTCCCTTTCTTTAAGAGCAAAACGGTCATTCAAGATTGCATTTAGAAAAGAAAAAGAAAAGGAAAAAGATTTGAAATAAAAAATGAATTTAAAAGTCCTAATGTCAAACTTGCGTTTGAAATATTCCTGTTAACCCTTTATAAAGGGCAAAATGGTAATCTATACTAAAAGACAAAAATTTAAAAAACATTTAAAATACACAAAACAAAATTTTAAAAAAAAAACTTTCAAAAATCCGGGTTGGACTCAGCCCTCATGGCCCAAACCCAAGCCCGGGCTTACGAGCCTTTTGTCCAAGCCTAATCCAATATAACTGTCACGCCTCGACCGAGAAAATCCATCTGGACCAGCACGTGAGGGACCTAAACATGTTCACTTTTATCACTAGCGCATTTATGTATGAAAATTCACAACTAATTTAATCAATTTATTTTGGTGTAAAAAATGTAACTCTAGCAAACTACTAACAATTACAGATTCAATTTTAAACACCTACATATAACCCAATTTTACTGATACAAGTCAAACCTCGAACGAACACACACACACACACACACATATATATATATATATATATATATATATATATATATATATGAATAAAACATCCTCAAGGAGAGAAATTATACATTTATACAACTGTCAAATATAATGTGAACCCCAGACACCTCTAGAAGTCGATGCACTATCAAAAGCATGTCCAGCTGGTGCTAAAGAAGAAGACCTTGCGTCTACACCTGCAAAACGTAGCCCGGGTAGGAGTGAGCAACAAGCTCAATATGGTCATATTTTACGTCACACTGAAAGTAAAAAGGACACAACAATAATGTCGCTTCTTCGTCGAAGTCTAAGGTTTGCCAAGTGACCCCATAACTCCATCGATCCCCAAGGGCTCTTGTCATGTACCTCTCCCTTGAACATGTTTCCACGGGGCCAAAGAAACAATAACAAGCAGGATCATCCTTAGCTAAGCGAGATTCCACTACATGGGGACCCACGTCGGGAACATCAACAACCATCCTTAGCAGTTGGCCTTGGAGAACCGACACGACCTCTAAACCTCAATCAACACAATTTGAAACTAATTAGACATTAACCTCGAGACTACAAATATTTCAACGTTATAATCACGCTCTAGACTTTACTACCCAACCTCGGTCCTGGAGCATGGAGAACTGGCACGACCTCTAAACCTCAATCTACACAATTTGTAGCCAACTAGACATTAACGACTACATAGATTTCAATGTTATAATCACGCCCTAAATCTTGTTACCCAACCTTGGTCCTGGAGTTAGATCCGTGATGCCCGAGCCTTCAGATCTGCGATCAACCCATCGCCCACGCCTAACCTTGAATGCCTATAATGCATACAATACATGCACCTATACAAGCATTTAGCCTAAATCATCCTTATATAGCACGATGGTTAAGAAGTTAATCTTTGGTTTGTCCTAGCTGGCGTCCTACGTGGCAGATATATCCTATGTGGCTGCTGATGTGGAGGGGTAATAGTGGGGGTGGGGGGAGTTAGGAGGGATTAGTGGGGAGTTATGAGGGGAGATGGTGGTTACCCTGCCAAGTGGCAGGGGACCCCACTAGTGTCACTATATGCCACAATAATAATTAAACAGTCCAACATAAAGTATATCTGAATAGAGCCAATGGTTCGCATCCAATGAATACAACATGATAACAATGCACTAGAATCAAACATTGATTCACATCCATGAGTTCATCTAATTCACGATGTATCCTTTCTAAATTATCACTCTTTGCACAATGTCGGCAACCACAGCGGACCATTCAACAAACAACAGGTTATCATATAGACATAAACATACATGGCACACATTTGGCCCATTTATTCTACACATTCCCGAGGGTCATCACGCTTCGGTTAACAACATCCCTTATTCATACGGCTCAACCCCACATTCAGGTCTAATATATATAAAAAGGGTATGTAGAAGATATAAATAAGCAATTTAAACAATCAAATCACAAGAATCACAAAAATCCATGAAATTTGTCGAAAAATCACTTTCATTGTCGAATGAATAGTGTCGTGAATAATGTCTTAAATCCAATTTTTGGAATTTAACCTATCAAATATCGTTGGAATTCAATCAAATTTTGAGGGGAGGTAGAAGAGGACGCCAGTAATCCAACGACACTAAGAAATCAAGATTCATACTGTTAAATATCATATCTGGCTTGTTTCAGCTGAAAAATCGACAAAACGGACGATAGAAACCATATCGACTAGTAAAACACAAAAGCTGACCAACAAGATGTTCCTAAAACATCGATTACACTAGAATACAAACTTTCGATACATTCCAACATATATTCCTATACTAAACATCTAAAAAATCAGTTCTAGGCAAACCTAATCACATGATTAGGTAGAAACACTTGCATGTGATAGTTGGACACTCCTCCTACTATTTCCCCAAGTCATGCTGCTCCAATTTGGCGTCCAAAAGCCATAGCCCGAGCTCCAAACCGCAGCCAAAAGAGAGAGAGAGAGAAAAGAAGAGAGAAAATGAGAGGGGGTATTTATAGAAAGCCGGAATTTTATCTCGGCCGTCCATTTCGATCTTTTCCGATCGAGCTTCGATCTTTCGATCGAGAGCGCACCTAAGGGTCTAATCAGTCACATGTATCAATTCAAGGCCGTGTGTGTACTACGCGGTTGTGAAGCCGACCGACAAGGCGTAATTTTATCAAATTGCCCTTGGGGTTCAAAAACAAAATGTGATCGACCAATCGCACCCGACGCGGAAACAGATCTACAGGACACATCCCCTAACCTATGCGGTCGAATTAGGCTAGTGGAACGGATCCTCATAATAACTGAGAAAGCATTCGAAGAGAGCAGTTAAATTTTGATTTTTTATATATCGTCACCTACATTCTAAGATTATAGCAGAAAACTACCTCACTTATTATTTATTGCAGAAAACTACATCCCTCATTGAATTAACTCGCAAAAAACTACATGAGTAAACTGTGCTCAACTTCCGTTAGTTTTATAGGCGGTTTAACGATAATGCCCCTCTGTTTCATATATTGTCAGTTTGTCACCCAAATCCACTTATGTATGGTATAAATGATAAAGGCATTTTGGTCATTTACATGCTAAATAAGGTTGAATTAATCATGGTTAGGGAATAAAAGATATCAGCCGGTGACGGAAAGTTAACTGTAAATAGTTTTTTGTGAGTTAATTCGATAGGAGAGTTTTCTGTAAAAAATCTGATAAATGAGATAGTTTTATACAATATTATCAAAATGTAGATGTGATATGTAAAAAAAAAAAAGCCCTCAAAGTTTTATAAGAAATAATTCTTATAGTGTTATTTAAATTGCTATATTATTATTATTATTAATTTATTAAACTTTGCCAAGAATTAGAGATCCATACAACACTCTAACCCGAATCCGAATATTCCACTCACCCACGAGAGAACCCAATGCGGATCCCTCTACCAAAATACCAAATATCTCTCTAAAATACGTACGCATACCAAATATCTCTCTAAAATAAGGCAGCTTCATGGGCAGGTTACAACAACGCGGAGCTAACTAAATAAGGCAAAGGATTTCTGGCTGAAATTTGGAATTTTAAATGCGCACCTCTGGAACTGGAAGCCTAGAACGAATCAACGCCCATGTCTTCCTCAAGATATTTCTCGCTGCCATGTAATCACTTTACCTCCACTGTTGACGCACTCATGTTGCCCCGCCTCTCATATGGTTAATCTGATGACACCCAATTCTCCTCTAACACCGCAACTCTTTATAATCCTTCCTCCGTTTGGGAGGCCATCCACACAGTGGCGGAACCAGGGGCGAGAAGGGGCGCTCCCCTGGCGACGCAGGAACCCCCACCCCACCCCCCCGACCTTCACCTCCTCCACGCCCCTTCGCCCCCGCCGCGGCCCGCCGCCCCGCGCCTGCCCCTTCACCTCCTCCACGCGACAACGTCCCTTCGCCTCCTTCACGCGGACTACGCCCCTTCGCGGCTTCGCCTCCTCTCCTTCCTTTATGAATGGGCTTATGGGTGTGGCCCCTCGGCCCTCCCCCCTCTCCGGCTCTCCGGCTCTCCGGCCCTCCCCAGTCCCCCTTTCCGGCTCCGACTCTCCAGCCCTCCCCCGTCTCCGGCACCCGCCCCCTCCCGGCAGGGTCGGCACCCAACCAGCCACCCGACTCCGGCCCTCCCCCCTCTCCGGCTCCCCGCCCCTCCCCCCTCTCCGGCACCTGCCCCTAGGGGTGGCAATTCGGGTTCGCGGGTCGGGTTCGGGTTGGATCATACACTGACCCGTTTAATAAAACACCAAACCCGAACCCGACCCGTTTATTAAACGGGTCAGGTTTATAAACCCGAACCCGACCCAATTATAAACGGGTCAACCCCACCCGACCCGCCTAACCCGTTTATTAAACGGGTTAGGCGGGTCGGGTCCGATCGACCCGCCACGACCCAGAGGGAACCGGCCGGATCTGGCCGGCAAACAGCAAGATCCGGCCGGATCTGGCAGGCAAACAGCCAGATCCGCCCGGATCTGGCAAGGTTTGGCCGGATCTGGCCGGCAAACAGCCAGATCCGGCCGGATCCGGTCGGATCTGGCAAGATCTGGCCGGATCTGGCCGGCAAACAGCCAAATCCGGCCGGATCTGGCAAGATCTGGCCGGATCTGGCCGCTTCGTGGTCGGATCCGCTTCGTGGCGACGGGAAGGAGCGGGGGGCGGAGGCCGTGGAGGACCAGGGGGCCGCGGGGTGGGGAAGAGGGCGCCGGGAGGGGGGGGGGAGAGGAAGAGGGCGCCGGGGGGGAGACTTGTAGTGGAGATCGGGCGCCGGGAGGTGGGGAAGAGGGCGCCGGGAGGGGGGGGGAGAGGAAGAGAGGGGGGGGAGAGGAAGAGGGCGCCGGGGGGGAGACTTGTAGTGGAGATCGGGCACCGGGGTTGGGGAAGAGGGCGCCGGGAGGGGGGGGGGGGAGAGGAAGAGGGCGCCGGGAGGGGGGGGGGGGAGAGGTCCAAGAGGAGAGGGGAAGAGGAGTGGAGGGGGGGGGGGGGGAGGAAGAGGGCGCCGGTGGGTGGGGAAGAGGAGTGGAGGAGAGGTTGGGCTTGGGTAGTGGGCCTAGTGGCCCATGGGATGGTTGGATGGCTGAATGGGTAACTAGGTAAGGGATAAACGGGTTAAATGGGTTGACCCGTGTAACCCGCGGGTCAACCCGACCCGACCCGTTTATTCACGGGTCATAAACGGGTCGACCCGTTTATGACCCGAACCCGGTTATACCAAACCCGAACCCGTTTATTTCGAGTCGGGTCGGGTCGGGTTCACGGGTCACGACCCGAATTGCCACCCCTACCTGCCCCCACCCGGCAGGGCCTGGCCACCGGCACCCAAACCCAGCCACTAAGAAGAAACAGAGCATTAAAAACAGAGCATGTATGTTTTTTTCTTCAAAAAAATTAATTTGATTTAGTTAATTATTTGATAATGTTAGGATCTATAATTTATTAATTTGATTTAGTTAATTATTTATTTGTTAGGATTTAGTTAATTATTTGATAATTTATTAGTTTGATTTCTAATTGCCGCATTTTATTTATATTTTTGTTTTGTTTTATTTAAATAATGGATCAGTTTGTGATAAAAAAAACCACTAAGCGGATAAAATGGAATGGATTTTTGGAAGAAGTCAAAACTTTTTGTGTTGATAATTCTATTAGTGTACCAAATATGGAAGATATTATACCAACTCGCAGTTGTTCGAGGTATGGAGGGCAAAATATTACTTATATGCACCATTTTCGTGTTGAAGTGTTTTTCCAAGTTATTGATTTCATCGTTCAAGAGATGAATCATCGTTTCCGCAAAAAAAGTATGGAGATACTTCTTTGCATAGCATGCCTTGATCCAAGAAACTCATTCTCAGCATTTGACCATGCTAAGTTATGTCGTCTTGCTGAACTTTATGAAGAGGATTTCACAGCAGCTGATCGTATGATCCTTAGAGATCAGCTTAACACCTACATTAGAGATGTTAGAAGAAATGATGATTTTTCTGGACTTCAAGATATTGAAAGTCTTGTTGTAAAGATGGTCGAGACTAGAATAAATGCTCTATTTTCATTGGTTTATCTTCTTATTGAGTTGGCATTAGTCTTACCTGTTGCGACTACAATCGTTGAGAGAGTCTTCTCTTCGATGCAGATTATCAAGTCTTATTTACGTAATAAGATGTGAGATGATTGGATGCATCGAGCGGGAAATTTTTAAAATTATTGAGAACGACCTCAATCGTCATTTTGCAACGTTTTCAAAAAAGGCAAAAACATAGGATCGGACTTCCACCTCTCAATCGTAGCACATAGTACGGTACACATATTTTAATATTTATATTATTTTATTCCTTAATGTTCGATATTATAATTCTAATATATTTTTTGCATTACTTAAAAGAAAAGAAAAATTAATCATTTTGCTTTAGATTTCGCCCCCCTCGAATCTCATCATGTTCCGTCACTGCGTCCACAGCCTCCGTACCAGTACACCGTCCATCCGGAACAACCGAAGCATCAACCTATATAGGCCAACTCTCCGGAGCCTGTCACCCTCTGACACCTGCACCACCGTGCAAGCTTTCTGGCCAAGTTACAGCTACGTGGAGCTAAATGAGGCAAAGAGTCATATTTGTGGCTGATGAAATTTGGAATTTTAAAAGCGCACCACTAGAAGCCTAGAACCATTCAACGCCAATGTCTTACCGAAGATATTTCCCGCTGCCATGGAATCACTTCCCACCACAGCCTCTGACGCACCCCGTTGTATCGTCTTCCATATGGACTCATCTGATGACACCCAATTCTCCTCGTAACACCGCATGGTCCGCATCCTTCTTATAATCCTCCGCTTGGGAGGCCAATTCTCCTCAACGTCAACACACACAGCCCCGTACCCAATCCGGATCCACCGAAGCATCAATCTATATACGCCAACCATGCCAGCTCTCCGATGCCTGTCGCCCTCTGACAGTTGCACCACCGTGCAAGCTTCAATGGCCAAGTTACAACAACGTGGAGCTAACTAATAAGGCAAAGGATCAGATTTGTGGGCTGGCTGAAATTTTGAGTTTTAAACGAGCACCGCTAGCTGGAAGCCTGGAACGAATCAGCGCCCACGTCGTCCCGAAGATATTTCCCATACCAACCGCGGCCCATAGATATTTCGTCGAAAGTCTACGGTTGAAAGCTGAAGCTCGACTATTGTGCAACTCAAAAATAAGGACATCTGTTAATCTTTTGACCAGCCACGTGGTTGATTAAAAAAAGATGATGGTTTGAAATCAAACAAATTATAATCGAATTAAAGAAACATAAACTATGAAGGAGCGCACAAGCCAACTCCACTGAATTCTAGCTGACTCGGACCGGAAAACCTTTCTCTATCAACTTAATAAAGAAAAAAGAAGAAAGCCTATTAGATCTCCAGCTCAACCCAAAACAGCAAAGCTTGAAGTTGTCTAACTTTTGGCCGCGTCCGAACCACCACGTGCGCTCCCCGACAACCGCTGCAACTCTGGCATGTGCTCAGCCTCCTCGGGCACACTAACGACCATGAAAGCCGGGTCCGCCCCCAATCCTTGACCTCATCAACCTCGTAATAACGAGTCGAGACGTGGCGTCGCTGGAGGAGGTCTCGTCTCGTACTCGTAATAACGAGTCGAGACCTGCGTCGCTGGAGGTCTCTTCCGGTTGAGAGTTTTGTAAATTGCAATCCAAGAGTGTGATGTCAAATACGAATACTCCTCCCCAACGGGCAATGGAGTGCCCATTAGCCAACGCAGATCCTCTACCAAATATCTATTTAAAATACACACATATAGCTTAACTTAAGAGCAGTGATTCAGGTCCTCATCATTAGGTGGGGGGTGTTAGCATATCCTCTACCAAATATTTATCTAAAATACACATATATAGCTTAACTTAAGAGCAGTGATTCGGGTCTTCATCATTAGGTGGGGGGTGTTAGCATATCCTCTACCAAATATTTATCTAAAATACACATATATAGCTTAACTTAAGAGTAGTGATTCGGGTCCTCGTCATTACGTGGGGGTGTTAGATTGGTGTCACTTGTCATCAATCAATATAAGTTTGTAAATCATTACGTGGGGGTGTTAGACACCAGGTGTCACTTGGCATCAATCAACATACGTTTTTTTTTTACATGTATTAAACACATATGAGTACATGGATACAACACATAAATATATATATATATATATATATATATACATAAAAATATAAATTACATATATATTATATTTATTCACATATATCATCCATCCTTATACATGTCACTAGTAGTGTATATAGTGTATATATATGGGTGTCACGTGGTGGATCGGAGTTCCTCCACCTATTTGTTTTGGACGACCTATTATTATTCATTATTCATAGCTTAATGGCTAAGTTATAACAACGTGGAGCTAAATAAGGCAAAGGATGAGATTTGTGGCTGGCTGAAATTTGGATTTTAAATGCGCACCGCTGGAACGAATCAACGCACAGAGTCGCCCTCCGTTATTCTAACAATAGATCGACCTTCGCACGATAGAGGTGAAGGATAGGAGTGAAAAAAGGGATCTTTTTGAGCCTTGATTTCCTTATAAAGCTCGCTTTTTTCTCCACCATAGAGGCCTCGCGTCTCTCTCCCCATCCCTTCCTACTTCTTCTCCCTCTCTATCTCATCCCGGAGATAGAGCAAGAGTTGAAGAAGGTATTGATTTTGGAATTCTAGATCTCGTTGTTTGCGTTTCGTTTGTATTATTATCTTGGTTTTGTTGTTGATCCATCTTTATCTTGCTTTTGTTGCGCATCCAGGGTGGGTTTTTGGAAGAGATCCGTCTCGAGGGGTTTCGTCATTGCGTCGGATCCCTTTCGGGGGTTGTTTCCTGCAATGGCTGCCGTGAATGGGGAGGAAAGGAAGTACATTTCTTCGGAGGAGCTCCGGAAGCACAACAAGGCCACGGATCTATGGATCTCGATCCAGGGGAAGGTGTATGACGTCACCGAGTGGTCGAAGATCCATCCCGGCGGCGACCTCCCGCTCCTGAGCCTCGCCGGGCAGGACGTCACCGATGCCTTCGTCGCCTACCACCCGGGGACGGCTTGGAAGCACCTCGATAAGTATTATGTCTGCCACCTCTCCGATTACAAGGTCTCCCCGGTTTCCGATGACTACCGCAGGCTCGTCGCTGAGTTCTCCAAGATGGGACTTTTCGAGAAGAAGGGGCATGTCACGCTCTATACCCTGTGCTGGATGGTGGTGCTCTTCTCCGCCGCGGTTTATGGAGTTCTGGCTTCGAGCAGCGTCTGGGTTCATCTTGTCTCCGGCGGCATGATGGGTTTCCTATGGATCCAATCGGGCTGGCTCGGGCACGACTCCGGTCACTATCAGATCATGGCGAGCCGTGGATACAATAGATTGGCCCAGATTCTCACCGGAAATTGCCTCGCCGGCATAAGCATTGGTTGGTGGAAGAGGAACCATAATGCCCATCACATTGCCTGCAACAGCCTTGATTTCGACCCTGATCTCCAGCACATGCCCTTGTTTGTCGTCTCCTCCAAGTTCTTCGACTCCCTGACATCTTGCTTCTACGGGAGGAAGATGACCTTTGATGCTGCCTCTCGTTTCTTTGTTAGCTACCAACATTTGACTTTCTACCCAGTAATGTGCTTTGCAAGAATCAATCTTTTTGCGCAGTCTATAGCGCTTCTGTACTCGAACAAGAAGGTGCCCAATAGATGGCAGGAGATTATTGGTGTCGCTGTCTTCTGGATTTGGTATCCTTTGCTCGTCTCTTGTCTGCCCAACTGGGGGGAGAGGATAATGTTTGTCATTGCAAGCTTCTCCGTCACTGGAATCCAGCATGTTCAGTTCTGCTTGAACCATTTCTCATCAAGTATCTATGTCGGTCCTCCGCGTGGAAATGATTGGTTCCGGATTCAAACGATGGGTACTCTTGACATTTCTTGTGCCCCTTGGATGGATTGGTTCCACGGAGGGTTGCAATTCCAGGTGGAGCACCATCTGTTCCCTCGTCTGCCAAGGGTCAATCTAAGGAAGGTCGCGCCTTTCGTCAGGGAGCTATGCAAGAAGCACAACTTGCCATACTCGTGCGCCACATTTTGGGGAGCGAACGTGAGGACATACACGACACTTAAGACAGCAGCATTGCAAGCCCGGGATATCACAAGCCCTGTCCCTAAAAATTTGGTTTGGGAGGCTGTGAACACCTATGGATAAAGCCTCTGAGGCCTCTCGTGTAGCTGGCATTGAGCGCATATCTGTGGACTCTTTCCCTTCATGCTCATTGCCAGAAAATAATTGTCATGAGAAGACTAGTTGCTATTTTCTATTCAGGCTGCATTGTTACATTTGGCTCAGGTCTTGCATTTCAACTGCAAAAATTGCTGCATTCCACCTTGCAGTTGCATTGGGACTTCCATGTAATACTGGAGTCGTTATATGATGTTCTGATGTGGAGAGGTATAGAGGCCATTAGGACAGAATTTTGATGGCAGTGGAAGTGTAACTGATGCTTTACTTACCTATCTTTTAGGATCTCCTTTTATGTCTTTTTTATTAATGTTTTCTGGCTTTGTGTTTTGGGCAAGCCCTTGATTTTCTCTTCAAATATATTTTCAATGTCTGTGGATTGGTTTGTCCTGGCTTTTTAACAATGCCCCAAGAGTGAAACCCTGCTTCATATGCACTTCGTATATCTCTTGTGGATGGAATTTGTGCAAGTTCTTAGTTTTAGTAGCTCAGATTGCCATTGTCTTGGTCCAATTGAGTAAAAGGTTTTCTTTCTGTTGTTCAGAAGCAAAGATCCTAGTAATGCCATTTCGCTTCCTTTCTGGATTTTTCTGATTGCGTTGCACTAAGCAAGTCATTCTTTGTCTGCGATTGATATGATATGTACTGTATATTATACATGAGGCAATTGAACTAGAGGGTGAGATCTCTAGCTGGATATTCATTGACTATGACTTGTGACTTGGGAGTCAATTTGCAAATTGTCACTTGCTAGAGACAGGGATAAAATTCGTTCCTGTACAAACTCGGTTTTACTTGTTGGTCTGTCCAATTCTAGCCAAAAATCAGAGGAAGTCATTGTTTGTGAACTAGTTTGCTTTTCTGCAAGTTTTGTTTTACCTGTAGCTGATTTACTTGTTGGTTTAATGGTCTCTTCCTTACTCTCAGCACTCTCTCTACTGTCCCCCTACAAGGTGTCGGCTCAGATTAATTGCAAATAACTACCGTCTGATTGATTTTTTTGTTGAGTTTTCTTGAATCTTGCTAGCATGAAGCATGATGGATTAATATTCATCCGATAGGCAGTGGCAGATTGTATTCAAGTTTACTAATTGGATGAATTAGATTTAGTTCTTCATTGACTACACATGTTTGTCATTAATCTTGATCCGCCGCTCTTTGTCTGTGCCTTAATACAAGCTGCTCTCTTGTTGCTGCCTCCTTCATGCTAGTGCCTATACCAATTTTAGTTGTTAGCTACCTTGGCTATTTTTTTCATGCTTTTACTGGTGTGTTCAAGGTCATCACACTGGTCTAAGTGAGCACTATCGTGTGCTTAAGGCTCGATGCTTTATTCAGACACAGCATGTACCTCACTGGCAGTACTATAATTTTTGCTCTAAACTTTACCAAGTGGCAATAGTTTCTACTTATCGAAAAAAAGTGTATTTTGAGTCTGATTCAAGATGGTAAGTAGAACTTCTGAATGGGAGTAGGCTATGACCAGCGGATGTTGAAACCATTACCAAAGAAGTGTGGGCTGAGCTGCTGGGCTTAGCCTTGATATTATCTTTGTTTACTCCGCGATCCTGCAATGTGAAAGCAGAGGAGGTCGCGGGATGGTGCAGGGCAAATTGCTCGAGTTTTGTTTGGTCCCGGGAGCGTAGCCACGGCAATGCCTCCGGTGTGGGAGCTTTTGATGCAGGTGGAGTTTTTATACGGCCAATTGGCTAACTCATCAAACAAAAACAAAAAATCAACATCATCCCTTGAATGCTCTCAGTTTGTATTCGTAGGAAGGGAGCTGGAGCTCCTATTTTACACCATGCCACACATGGTTCTAAATCAAACTATGGCTTGAAATGGACAGTCCTGGCATTCATGATCTCACATGTTATCCTCTCCTTTAAGTGATCCAGTTCTTCAGAACTGAATTCGATGGTAGTTTGTTTCTAGATTTGAGCATCTAATATCGCTCTGTTTTGGAAACTTCCCTTTGAGTCGAAACCAAGGCTATGTTGCTCTGTTCCAGAATCATCCCTTTAGGCCAAACCCACCCACAAATCCTTCCAGTAAGGAGCAAATATGAAATCTTTTCCACATATCAGCAAACAGTAGCAATCTCTTAGATGCGACATGAATTTGATGAGAAGATTGGATTGAAGCTCTAACCAGAAGAGATCATATGGATTGGCAACTTCCCTTCTTCCCTCTTGTTTTTTTTCAGAGTTGCATACATTAATGGCTCTAAAATTGAAAGATATGATACCCCCAATCTGCCTCTTTTTCTTCCCTCTAGTCAATCAGGCAATGAGCATCTCTTGCCCAGGAAATAATGTTACACTCCACATTCTCGTGAAGCACATTAAAAGCACTTGAATCCCACCTTCATTAATTCCACCCCCTCTTCTTCCCGTGACCATACTTAAATTTGCTACCCTACTGGACCATTCCCCCATCAATGGTCCCTCCTCTCCAACCTATTCACACAATTACCCCTTCTTATGACACAAAATTACCACAGTACCTTCTCTAATCCTTTCAAGAACGAGGGTATCTTAGTTATTTCCTCACAACCCTCCCTCCATTCCAAACCAGTCGACCGTTGTGTATAAATCCAACATCTCCCTCCATATCTCCAACGGTCACTAACTCATCAAAAAAAAAACTCTGTTCCCATGAGAAGCCTTCACTTCTTGGCAGCGGTCATTGGGGTGATGCTCCTACTGATTCCACCGTGCCAGACGGAGTTCATCATCGTGATGCCGGACTCGTCGGCGCTCGTGGACGCCCCCCAGACCGGCTTCTCCAACCGGGCGCGCACCGACCCCGGGGAGCAGCAAGCCGTGTACGACATAATGAAGTCGACCGGCAACGGGTGGGCCACGTCGATCCCGGACGTGTGCCGGGGACGGTGGCATGGCATCGAGTGCATGCCGGACCAGGACGACGTCTACCACGTCGTCTCCCTCTCCTTCGGCGCCCTCTCCGACGACACCGCCTTCCCCACCTGCGACCAGAGCCATTCGTTCCTCTCTCCTTCCCTCCTCCGGCTTCCCCGCATAAGGAGCCTCTTCTTCTACCGGTGCTTCACCGCCAACCCTCAGCCGATCCCGGCCTTCCTCGGCCAGCTTGGCCCGGCCCTCCGGACGCTTGTACTCCGAGAAAACGGCCATGTTGGTCCAATCCCGGCCGAATTGGGCAACTTAACCTCTCTGAGAGTACTCAATCTCCATGGTAACAATCTGGGCTCGTCGATCCCAGCCTCCATTGGAAGGTTAGCTAGTCTTCAGTCACTAGACTTGAGCAACAACCAATTGAATGGCTTCATCCCTGATCTTAGTTTGCCCACCTTAAATGTTTTGGACCTCAGCCATAACAATCTCCAGGGCCGGATTCCGGCCACCATCAACCAATGCATCTCCCTGTTCAAACTAGACATGAGCCGAAACCACCTCACCGGAACAATCCCGGAAACTCTCAGCAGCCTCAAGAGCCTAATTCTTCTCGATCTCAGCCATAACTGGCTCTCCGGGCCCCTCCCGGCCTCTCTCGGGAGCTTAACTTCGCTCCGGGATCTCATCTTAAAAGGGAACTCCATGACTGATGCTAGAATTCCAGAGGATGGTTTTTCTAGTCTCAAAGAACTCATTACGCTGGTTCTTTCCGACATGGCTCTGCAAGGACCCATACCAGAATCGATAGGCCAATTGCCAAGTCTTCGAGTTCTTCATCTCGACGGCAATGAGTTGAATGGCTCCATACCTCGGAGCTTCGCAAAGCTAGAGAGGCTCAGTGAGTTGAGAGTGAACAACAACCGCCTCGCCGGGCCGATTCCTTTCGGGAAGGAGATGGTGTGGAGGATGGGGAAGAAGCTGAGGGTTTACAACAACTCGGGGCTTTGCTATGATGCCAGCAATGGTGGAAAGGATGATGATGTATCCTTGTCTGGTGTGAGTGATTGTAAGACTACAGTGGCAGAGGATAAGGTATCTGGAAGGACGACGAAGGCAGCAGCCGGTTCCGGTGGTGGTAAAGGCGCCGAGAAGACGAAGCATCTATCGGTCTCCGGTAGCGGCGGCCATGGCTTGCCGGCAGATCCAAGCTCATATGCTTCAGCCCATGACGGCTACTCCTTGATTCATATGCTTGTGTTGGTGCTTGGGATCCATCTCTGTCTCCCTGCACTGTAACAAATTTTTTGATTCAGAGAGGAAGCTTGGTCATGTGAGATATATAGCATAGGGATATAGCACATTGTAAGTAAGAAGATATGTGCTGCCCACATGTCAACTAACCTGTTGTGTGTAACTTTCTCTACCTTGAGAAATGCTTGTATATTATTTTATCTAATTTGTTGATTTTTTTTTTCAAGTACTTTAAACAGAAGAAGTTGAGAGTTTGAATCTGAATCTTCAACGATGTGATGGAAAGTAAATGTTAACTAATTAAAACATTCTCTTCTCAAAAGATCAAGAGTCTCATGTCTCTGATCAATAGTGAGATACAATCAAATTCAGCATGGCTTAGAAAAAGTAGAATAATAAGGTCCATCTCCTCACAATGTTCAACAAGTGAAGGGTAAAGACTCAAAGTGAGGTTTCCTAAAGGAGGTCTCACAATGATCATCCCAGTCATCACAGAAATCATCCAGCACATCAAAGGCCGACATGTGAGTTTTACATAAAACTTCATCAAGATATGTATCAAGATTAGGTATGGCCTCATAAAAAGTTTCATGAACCGGCAAATTAATATCATAAGAATCATCCTCCTCAAGGTTAGATATATTCTCATAAAAACCTTCATAGACCGGTGACACAACATCACATGAATCATTATCATAATAATGTACATCCTCATGAAAAGCTTCGTAAAGCAGCAAGTTGATATCAAATGATTCATCCTCAATATTATGTATGTGCTCGTGGAAGGCTTCAAAAACCGGGATAATAACATCATCATGACCCATAGGAGGTATCAAATCATGCATGCATTCATCAATATCGTCCTCATAAAACACCGAAGGCACCGATTCATTCACATCACCAAGCGTATTATCATCTAAAGTATCACGAACCGGAAATACCTCAAAAGAAATCTCATCGTTGCATACATCATAAACATTGGTAGGATGAGCATCATAAGCATTATCATCAACATTAGGAGGCACTACCTCATTCACACAACCATCAACCTCATCATAATATGAATCCATCAAAGAAGCTAGTTGTCCAATTCGGGCTTCTATATTGGCTAATGATTGCGAGTGAGAATGTATAAGTTGATTTTGTGCCCCAAAAGTCTCTAAAGCTTTAAGAATCCTTTCCTTTACATCTGGATCTATTTGTGGTTGTGGTGCAAGGGGAAGGGATGGCTCATACCAACGTTAGGGTGGTGAGTATTGTGTTTGAGAAAGATAAGACGGTTCAAAACTAGGTGCAAAGTATTGATCCGGTATACTCATATCTTGTAGTTGACCATTGGGAGGATAGTAACCTTGGAATTGCCAATCATGGTATGGATGATCACTCAAATCCGAATCATATTCGTATGAATGAGAATCATAAGCCGGGTTTGAGAAATCATATGTATCGTTAACATAAGCGGGTGCATAACTAGATGGTAAAAAGTAATCGTTCAATGTGGCACCCGATGGCATATAATTGTCGGCCATGTATAAATAATTAATTAAACAAGGACCAAGCAAAAAGTTAGAAATACGTTACAAGGGGTTGGTCCAAGCAAGAGATGTCCGTCATCAACCGTAGATCATCGATTCTCCTTGCGTCGGCGTCTCCTAGCAACAGAAAATAGGCAATGTAAACACAAATCGCTTTTTAATTTTTTAATTTTTAAATTTTTAAATTTTTTAAATTTTTAAATTTTTAAATTTTTAAATTTTTAAATTTTTAAATTTTTAAATTTTTAATTTTTTAATTTTTTAATTTTTTAATTTTTTAATTTTTTAATTTTTTAATTTTAAATTTTTTTTAATTTTTTAATTTTTTAATTTTTTAATTTTTTAATCACATGAAAAAAACTAATTGAACTAAAACTATACTAAGCAATTAACTTAACTACTATTTTATTCCCCGGCAACGACATCAAATACCGATTGGTTGATCTATTGATCAATATATATTTATCGATGAAATGTGCCAATGATCGAATCGATAGGTATCGGTAGTGAGATACCAATCAATTGATTTAGTCCATCGATATTGTACTACATATGAACTAGATCAATCAATCGTTATCTTATTACCGATTTAAACACGTGGTCATGTGCGTAAATTTTTATTGGAAGACAAAACCTTTTTTTCAGTTATAATTTTTTTTTCTTATGAAATTTTCAATAATTGATATGAGTCTCTTTAATATACTTTCTGGCCTTATCCAACTGGACACGCGCAATCTTCGAAAGTGATGCATATTTGGGCAGTTCCAGGACCAGAGAGCAGAATCCTAAAGATCGGAACCAAACAAAACCGGGGTATACTTATCAATCCCGACGATATAAGGGACCCGAGGCTTCTTGTCGTTCCACGTTCTCGTTTTTAGATGGCTATTATCCTCCCTCTCCGCGCCGTCGTCGCCGTCCACCGCGGCGGCGGGTATGCCGACGAGAGGGGTGGCCGTGGCGCGACGGTGGAGCCTAGGGCTTGCCTCGTGGGGATTAGAGATCGCGCGGCGAGGATTGTTGGGGTTTCAAAGCCCGGCCTCGAGGATAGGGTTTCTTGTCTCTTGCCGAGCCCAGTGGTGCTCCGCGTCTCATCGCCGCCTTCCTCTTCTGTATGGCAGTCGCAGCCCCAGCGGAAGGATGGGGATGGGGATAAGCAAGAGTACTACGTGAACATGGGGCACGCGATCCGGACTCTGAGGGAGGAACTCCCGGAAGTGTTCGACAAGGAGCCCAGCTTCGATATCTATAGGTTCGATGTCGATATGCTCGTCATCCCTTTTCATCTAATTCTGCCTGATTAACGCAATTGTTGTTTTTTCCGAGTTAATGTTTAGGTTCAGTTTTATGCGGATAAATCATGGATTTTTGGCATTTTATTAGCAGTGAATGAGAGGAGCGAGTTCCTTAGTTCGTTGTTTGCATCCGAATGGGAAATGATCTAGTAGTATAGTAGTTCAGCATACTGGGCGTCAGGAGACATGAGCTAGAGAAGACCTTGCAGGGTGTAAGATGGAGCTAACGTGTTGTGTTCTTTGAACTGATGTTTGGGGCAATTAAGCAAGTGCATACGCGATGAATGAGTTGGGTTGAAGTTGGGAAAGTTTGGGGAGGACTAAAAATTAGCATTGGTGGAGGTTGGGTTTTGAAATGTATGCTTCCTTGGTGACTAAAATTTCAGTGATACCGGAGTTCATGTTAGTTTTCGCTTCCTTTGGATGATATTACTGCTGGACAAAGATGTTTATACACCAGGGATTACCTTTAGCCACTGATCCGTCGGTTGGATTCGCATCTTCTAAATTCATTGGGTGAAATAGCATGACAAGTTTGGTAGTTGGAAACTTGAAACGACCTTTAAAAGAATACTAGATCAAACACTTTGAACGTGACTGCTGCTATCTATATTTATGGATGGAGCTGATACTCAACCAGTTTACTGCAAAAGCACTTGAGAAAGGACAGGGAACAATCACCCACCAGACTCCTGAACATTTCTAATCTAGTAGCCCGTTATTTTCCTGGAGTGATTAAGGTTTTGAGGCAATGATGATTGAATGCTTTGGTAAGCGCTTTACCAACTGAACTAGGACTGGGGAAGAAAGCTCTCTTGACTAGTCATTCTTTTGAGTAAAATTGAACGGAAGATGATTATATGGCCAATGGAACTAGCATACTTGTGGCTGGTGTAGATGAGCTGCTTAACTGTTACAACTTTCATGATTGTGTATGACAGAGAGTAGTTGTTTGATAGATACACTGTGCTGCTTAGACCACAATGCACCCCTGCATATCATCATATCTATGTTGAAGGGATCATCTTCAGAAATTAGTGGTAAACAGTGGAAATAATACGCTGCAATTGAAGAAACTGAATTGTCTTCAGAGAAGAGTCATATGTGCTGTTCTTCTCATGTAGGATTCAAACATTTTCCTTCTTCTGGTACAATGCTCTGTCGTTTCAATATAGCATCTTCCTTTTTGGAAAGGACCATGCATAATATAATAACGACATGGACATTTACCAAGATCCCTTTTTTTCCCCATATTTCATCCCTATCTTGTGGGTAATTGTTGCACTTTGTTAGTTGTGAACGTGTGGGAAATGAGTTGAGACCTGCCCTTATCTTTCCAAGTCATTTCTCTTCACTTGGATGTCTGCTTTATTTGCAGCATCCTTTGAATCCCTTACTTGTCTATGTTGCTGCCTAATGGCCTCAAAGTTTCTAGGCGTAAGTATTAGGCTCCTTAAAGTCCGGGCTAGTTTCTAGCTGCTCTACTCAAGTCATTTATGTTCTGTGTGATCCTCTTTTCCTATTCGTATTCACTTGAATATAATAAATTGTCAGTTTTCATTGTTTTCTGTCTGCCATCGGGAGTTTGCTTTCATGTGCATAGTTGCTTTTCTGATACCTGAAGATCTTTGGATGATTTGATGCTCCATCACTGTGTGCCTGTTTCTGGTGCCATTGTTTTGGTTCTGGTACATAAATACGTGGAAAAATGTATGTAAATTTGTTGATTTATGTTTCTTTTTCTTGTACAGGGGTGATATTGTTTTTAAAGATCCTTTGAACACATTCGTTGGCCTCAACAACTATAAACTGATATTCTGGGCATTGCGAGTTAGCAGACGGTTATTTTTCAAGACTCTATGGGTAGACATTGTCAGCATCTGGCAGCCTGTAGAGAATGTTATAATGATCCGATGGGTTGCTCATGGCATACCCCGGGTTCCTTGGGAAGGTCGTGGTCGCTTTGATGGAACCTCTGAGTACAAGCTTGATAAGAATGGGAAGATATACGAGCACAGAGTGGATAATCTTGCTGTTAATTCTCCTCCAAAGTTCAGGGTTCTGGCTGTGGAAGAACTGATCCAATCGCTTGGCTGCCCCTCCACGCCAAGGCCAACTTACTTTGAAACATCAGTTTCAAATGTCATTCCCTGCATGCCATTCATGCTGAGATTCCATGGATGAGATACCATCTTGCTCTTCGTCTTGCTTTTGCTTGGCAATTTGTGGATGAGGATAGCAGAAATTTGTCCCTGTAGGAGCTTCAGAAAATTTTGTGCCGTGGTATACTGTGTTACTTAGTAGAGATTACGTCCTTGTATGTATAGCTGTGTAATGTATAATCTGTTAACATAGTACAGAGAACTAAGGTTTTCTACACAGATATTTCTATATCAAGATGAATTGCAGAGAAATGGGAACAATTTCCAGCACACTATGGGGTCTAAAAAACTCTTTGTTTGGGATCTCTTGGCGTACATGAATTGTATAAAGTGGTGTCTGACAAAGAAGGTTTATATGCTATTTATCCTTTCGAAAATTTTAGGGTTAGTATTATATTTTTTTCATTCTATAATTCTGGCAATGTGATATTTCCTCAAAGTATAGCTATAAGCTATTGTTTCAAAAATAGCCTTTCTTCTGATGAATATCCTTAACTATAATTATGAAATATTAAATGATGAATTTATCCTAATGATGAATTTAAAACAATGTATTTGCCTAGAGGTCTAATCACATCCTGGGGCATTTAAGATACTTATAGTTTTTTTTATCACGATTAAGATTGCTAATTGGATGGAAGGTTTTTTAAAAATGACTCCTACGTTTTCAGCGGAAATTTGATAATAGCAAGATTATAGGATGAAATGTGATATATTTGGCCACAACTCCAAATCTAGACCCTTCTTGTCCATCACCCTATGTACTTTGTCAAAAATCCCACACTCATTTCTTTTACATTAACAAGCCCAAATCACCTCAAAAAGACAATAATACCCTTATTTTATTTTTCTTTTTTTATTCCAACCATTTCTCTCTCCTCTCTCCTCTCTCCTCTCTCCCTTCTCTTCTCCGGCGACCGTCAGCAAGCTCCGGCGCCACCTCGATCTCAACCTGTAGCCGCCGTAGCCACCCCTCGCCAGCCATCCGTCCAACTCCGATTAACCACCTCATTCCGGCGAGCTCGTCTTCTCCACCTCCGTCCCCTTTCCCACCTCCAGCCAACTCCTCTGGCCAAAACCAACCACAAGCTCCACACCGGTGTTGAGCACCACACTCTGCCCGAGCCCCTCCTCTTTCAAGACCGGCGCCGCCACCACCGGGTTCCGTCGCCTCTGACCATCCCAGGCTCATCAAACCCCAGATCCGACCTCTCCTCCTCCACCACTGCATACCCGACACCGCTCCGACCTCTCCTCCATCCCCGGCATAGACCTCAAACGCCGTCCTCCTCATGGATCCGGCGCCGGACCTACTCAACTCCGCCATCTCCGGCCTCCCCAACCTCATCCGACACCAGATATGATCCCCCTTCGCCCCTACGACCCTTCCTTCTCCATCTTCGGGCTCGATCCGGCCGCCGGCCCAACCCCCGCCCCTCACCACCATCACGCTCTTCTCCACTCTCTTCTCCAACAGCACCACCGCCGCCTCCTTAGATCTGACATTTACAGCGGCGCCATCGACAATCCAACACCGTGGATCGAGTCCCTAAGCCACCACGACTTCATCCCTACCAGCGCCGTCGACCGCCGTTGATCAACGGCATAGCTCTCTCAGCCATCCGATCGGCCTTGCATCGGGTTGAGCCGGTTTGAATTGATAGCACTTGAGCATGTTATGAACAAATTGACCCCCCCTCCTCCTAGCCAGATTGGACCAAATCATGCCCATCAAGCTCAGCCACAGCTCAATCCGATCATGCCCAAATCCCACAATCCATACTTGACCAGATTATATCCAAATTGGCCCGGATTAGATCACATCCGAACCGAAATCGAGCAAGATTAAGCTGATTTACGCATCAAAATTATACATAAAATATGAAAAATTTACCAAAATGCATATTTATCTTTTTAAATTCATTTTCATCTTTCTAAATTCATTTTCATCTTTCTAAATTCATTTTCATCTTTTTAAATTCATTTTCATCTTTCTGAATTCATTTTCATCTTTCTGAATTCATTTTCATCTTTTTAACTCTATTTTGATCATTTTAAATCTATTTTCATCTTTTTAAATTCATTTTCATCTTTCTAAATTCATTTTCATCTTTCTGAATTCATTTTCATCTTTTTAAAATCATTTTCATCCTTTTACATTTCATTTTCATCTTTAAAACTCTAATTTCATCATTTTAGATCTATTTTCATCTTTTTTTACTTTATTTTTATCTTTTTAAACTCTCTTTTCATCTTTATAAATTCATTTTCATGTTTCTGAATTCATTTTCATCTTTTTAAAATCATTTTCATCTTTCTGAATTCATTTTTATCTTTTTACATTTCATTTTCATCTTTCTAAATTCATTTTCATCTTTTTAACTCTTCAAATTACAACTTAATTGGCTGAAATTATCCATCAAGAGTTTCTTCAATCACCTCCACTTTTTATTCTGTAATTTTCTTTATCTTTTCCATATTTTTCCCTATTTTCTACCATTTTTCCTATTTTCTACCCCTTTTTCCCTATTTCTTACGATTTTCTCTCTCCTCTTCTTCTATCTCCACCCCCGGCTCCCCTCCACTCAACGCCGCCGCCGCCACCTCCTGCCTCCCCGTCCCCATCCGGATCGTCACCCTCAACGTGCGGCTTGTCTTCTCTAACATCTCTGACGCCGCCTCCACTCCACACCGTCGCCTCCTGCCTCCACCTAAACCCACCACCTAACCGCCTTCCAGCGCCGTCTAGCCCCAGATCCGGTGGTCCCGTCGCCTCACGGACCGACGGCCCCCCGCCTCTACAACCCTTCCTCCGACCATCTTTGGGCCCGATCCGGCTGAGCTTCTCCTCCCTCTCAGATCCGGTGAGGAGATCGGGGAGGTCGGAGGTCGCAACGCCGGAGGTCGGGGAGATCGGAGGTCGGGTGGTCGGGAGGACGGGAGGTCAGAGGTCGCGAGGCCGGGTGCGAAGATTGGGGAGGTCGGGAGTCGCGACGCCAGAGGTCGCGTCCCCATTCGCTGCCTGATAAGACGTGAAAAGTGCACAAATCACCCTTTTAACTAGGTCTCGTTAGTCTCCGAGCAATGCTATTTTGATAGTCTATGATGTATTTCAGGTATAAGAGCCTTCAATGACGATTAGATCATGTTTTGTGCTAAAATGAACAAATAAAGAATATGCTAGGAGCAAAGGAATGAAAATGGATTAGCTTTGAAGATTAAACTGTACTTGCTCAGGAAGAACCAGATGATGTGTCATATATGGTTGGAAAGCTCTTGAAGTCTAGCTTTGTAAGAAGTTTACGGTTTGTGATTCTGAGTTTTCTAGAAGAAGTTATGACATTTTTAGTACCGATGGCGCAGTCTGGATGGCAGAACAATAAAGAAAGATCGATCCGTTTCCCTAGTAGGATAGATCCGTCTAACAGAACGCATATTTTTCAGATGATCACTGCCTCCCACCTCGACTCTTCCTTTGTTCCTACCGAACTCCTCCCTCCTCCAGCCGGCCCACGGCTCATCCACCGATCCCGTAGCATCTCCGGTGATCCCATCGCCTCTCCGGCAGCACCTGAAGAAGCTTCATCCTTCCCCGACGCCGCCACGATGCCCTCCCGGCCTCCTTCCTCGGCGAGCTTCTCTCCTTTGTCGGATCCAGTGCCGCCTCCACCCAACGCCACCACTTCCGACGTCTCCAACGCCATCCAGCACCTTCCACCGCTCGTCGTCTCCCCTGCTTGTCTAGTCCTCACTCCCGACCTCTTTCCAACCTACTCCGCCTCCAACACCTTCTCCATCAACGCCGGCAAACTCCACCCAAACCCTCCGTTGTCGAGCAGCTCCGTCGTCCCCATCCGTTGCCTCCCACGTCCTGTCCCCGAGGCCCAGCTTTCACTGGAAACCAACGAGACCTCGACGCCGCTCATCCTTCCCGCCCTACGTCCACGTCGAGAGCCCATCCGAGCTCCTCCTCCCTCTTGATCCAGCTACTTCCTCCTCCTTCCCCAACGCCGATCAACATCGCCGTATCCCAACTCTGGCGACCCTCCACCGCGCCGTCCGCCGCCGCTACGCCGCTCGCCGCCGCTGCGCCGCGTAGATACCAATAGCATATATTTTCTCTAAATTGGGGTTTTTAGTAAATATTAAGTGGGGTTTTTAGCTTTCCATGGTTGCAATATGTACCATAAGGGCATTTCATATTTTTAGTTCATTAATACACTATAACTACCATCAAATGGGATTTTCATCTTAAAAATGAGACTAATGGGGTTTTTAATGATAATTTTTGTTAAATTGATGTTATTAACAATTAACTATATTTAAAATGCTTTGAGAGTGAAATATGATATTAATCCAAAAATTTTACACGGACTCGATTCCTTTGTATCATTTCGATCATATTTTATATATCTACCTGTGCTCACCACTATAAACAATTTGTTCATGAGTATATATTTTAAATCTAGCTATGCAATGTCCGCAAACAGTGGAATTTATGAGATATTTTATATGTCACGTACATGGAAAAATAAAAGGCTTATTTCAAAGTGGGTCCCAACCTGACATGGCGCCATGTGTCGTCCTAGATGCCATCCCATTAAGACAGCCTTTAATAATAGAGTCATGATATATAGCCAATCCATAGATGGTTGGCTTTCAGCCAACCTTACGTGTGGGGTCTGGATTGTCTTCACGTGGCAATTCAGATTTCAAATTTATACACGTGTAATTGATGCTTAGCGGGTCGGATTTACTCGTAACCCGTTAAGAGACGTTTCTGCACTGATTCGATCTCTTTGACGACCTTGTCATCGAGTTTTTCGCCGAAGCACATGAGCAATAGCAAGCATAACATGGCGTACTGGAAGGCCTCCATGACCACCACGACGCCGTCCCTCGCTCTCGGCTTCGCTGTGAAGCTTGGCGAAGAGTATCCCGAGGACCCACCCGCGCGCCTGCGTGAATATCTTGACGCGAGAAGGGAGGAGGATCTCTGAGGAGAGATTAATTACGACGGAGGAGGCGCCAAAGAGGGCCATAGGCGGCGGAGCTGATGTTGTGCCCGTTGCTAGTGAGAAGGCGATTGCCCTCGAAGGGTGCCGAGTGGTCGAAGAAGGCGGTGCCTTTTTGGATGAGGGCTTGGTGCGCGACCTCGCGGTCGGAGATGAAGATGGTCGGGCGAGAGGTGAGGCGGAGGGTGACGATGGGGCCATACTTGGCTCGGAGGTCACGGAGGAGTGGCTCGATGTCGAAGAGGGATAGCTGGAGCATCCGGATTTGGCTAACTATGGGTATGGGTGTTGGGGCCGCCGTAACGCCTCCAGGATCACCGCCTTGAAATATGGCATCTTTTGTGACTCCTCCTCGTTGACCTCCGCCGCATCGTTGTTCACCATGCCGTCGATCTCTTCGAACATTTTCCTCTGTATCTCAGGGTGCTTCACGAGGTTGGCCATGATCCACTGCAGAGCGTTGGCGGAGGTGTCTGTGCCGGAGCCTAGGAACTCCGAGCACAGAAACACAATTTCGCAATCTGTGAGCTTCCTATCATTCTCTTTGGGGATTTGGAAATCGATGAGTGAGTCCACGTAGGAAGAAAGGATGCTATTTTCTCCTCTTTTGTGCCCATTAACGCCACCCCCTTGTTGCTTCTTTTGTTGCCGTGCTCTGATCAGAGGTACGAATGAGAGATGAAGCTTAATGGGTTGGAGGAGATGGTATGGTCACCGACCCGTTAAGCATTAATTAGCCAACCCAAATGTGAAATCTGGATCACCACGTGGCGACAATCCAGACCCGACACGTAACGTTGGTCGAAAGCCAACCCATGGATGAATTGGCTAAACATCATTTTTCTTAATAATAAGCCGAGATACGCGGAGCACCACATCCTCTCGCCTACCGCCCGGTACCGTACCGTAGCTCATGACCATCATCCCCCCAATCATCATCATCATCGTCATTATAATAGCCATCCATGGCCACCATCCCCACATCATCATCATCGCATGATTCACATCAACATCATCGCTTCTACTTCACTCCCCCCCGCCCCCTCTCTCTTCTTTTAGCTCTCCGTTTCCAAAATCGAAGGCTCCCACCTAAATCGAAACCCACTTTTATTGCGTCTCTTTCCCTCCTAGGGTTCCTTTTTCTCCATTTTCCTCGATTCTTTTTTCTCCCTTCTTTTTCTTGGTGTCAGATCTCTGGTTTCGAGAATGCAGGAGTGGCGGATGGACGCGCCGGCGATGACCTTTGACGAGGTCTCCATGGAGAGGAGCAAGAACTTCGTCAAAGCTCTCCAGGTTTTCCAGTTTTTCCCCATCTTCTGATCTTGAGCTGGTTTCCTCTCCCGATCTGATTCCTTTTTTTTTCTAATGCTTGTTCGAGTGATTGTATCTTCTGATCGCTGGTCTCGATCGATTTTGTGCGGTTTTAGGTTGTATTCTTGTGGAGTTTCTTAGACATGGCTTGGGGGTATTAGTAGGTTCTTTTTTCAGTAAGATTAGAATACCGAATCTTGTTGATTTTAATTTTTTTATAATGTGGTTTGAGATTTGCTGGAAATTTCAACTGAATCTTTTAGATGATAGCCGCATACCCTCAGTTCTGTACGCCATCTCTCGTTGTGGGTGATCTCATGTTTGATCTCTTAGATGCTTGCGCTTGTTCTCATTAGTTCATCTTGTTTCATGCTTTTGTCCTATGTAGAACTGAATGTGGTGTTGTGATGGGTTATTTTTCAGGAGTTAAAGAATCTAAGGCCACAGCTTTACTCTGCTGCGGAGTATTGCGAGAAGTCCTATCTTCGCAACGAACAGAAGCAGATGTGAGATTTGGTCTTTTATGAGTTTGATTGAAATTTGAAAGAGATAAATTGATTATACTTCTATGTATGTGCATGTCTATCATTCCTGTTGCCTTCTGCAGTATTTTTCCGTGTTTACAAAAGTTATCAATCTAAGATAGGTAAAATCAAGAGTGAGAAGAAGACTTAACTAATCAGAGGTTGGCAATAAAGAGACGTGTCTGGAAAAGGAGGATATAAAGTTGCTTAAAATGAACATGAATGTGCAATGATGGCACTTATTGAAATGTTGGAGCTTAGGCAGCTTAATATTGAACTGTACTTGTTCCTGGCTAACTGTATATCTTAGGGGAGCAACCATAGGGTTGTGTTGGCAGGAAACATTCTCACCTTCTACTTCCTAGAAATGTGCTAAGTTCATGATTAGATGCCATGACAAGCACAGGCATAATAGTTACTTTTATATGCTTCATGCTTGAATAAGATCTTACAGTCTTGTTCATGCTATCGAAAATGAAGTAGTTGATTGTGATGAGAAAATTATTCACGAAATCAAGGGAATCCTTTTGAATGTATCGACTAGGTAATTTTACGATGGTATGAACTGCATGAACCTCTCTAGAGTTGAGCTGTCATGTTATATTTAAAACACCGCATACCGCTGTCGGATGCTACTTGATTATTTGCACCATATGTTGTGAGGTTGCTGGATTTTATACCTATCCTTCTTGGCTCAACTTTTCCTGGCATATGGGTACATGGTTAGGGGTTTTCTACAGACTGAATCATTACTTCTGTCCTTATTTGCTAATTTCAATGGTTTAGTTTTTAATCTCCTAAAACTTTTGTTATCAGGGTATTGGATAATCTGAAAGATTATGCTGTCCGTGCCGTTGTGAATGCTGTTGATCACCTTGGAACAGTTGCTTACAAACTAACTGACCTTTTTGAACAACAAACAGTCGATGTCTCAACCCTGGAGCTCAAGATTTCCTGTCTAAATCAGGTGACTTTCTATGTGAAGGAGTGCATTATCACTTCAAAGCATCCTGCCTAGATATTAACTTTGTTCTCGTATGTTATCTAACTTTGTTCTCATCTGTTCAGCGAATCCTTACCTGCCAAACTTACATAGATAAAGAGGGTCTAAGGCAGCAACAACTTTTGGTGGCCTCCCCCAAACATCACAAACATTACATTCTACCAAGTATGGCTATTACGAATTTTATCTACCTTAAGCCAATAATAGGACATTGAATTTAACTTTTTATTTGCATTCTGAGCTAGATTCTGGTACCAAAAGGAGTGAAAATAATTCACAGCAAACAGATGCGAGCGAAAGTCATTTTCTACCAAAAGCCAGGCCTTATCCTCCAGGTACTCTGTTTCTTTGGTTGAGCCTAATCACTTCTGTTGTTCTTTCTCTATTTCTGGAAACACATGCTCATCTCCATGTTATTTGTGGGATGTCTTAGGCACCCCTGCCTCAAAATCACTTTCCTGTCTTCTAGCCGCAGAAACAAACGCTTCCTCAAATAGAGAACCTGGCACAACAACAAGGTAATTTTATTGTTCTCTCAGTTTTTCTTTACGGCAGTTACATGCCATTCTTCCATCACATTTTGGTCCTGAACCGACTAATGCTTCATAACTAGGAGCTTACAGTTTGCCTATTATGCAGTTCTAGCGATTCTGAAGCCTTTAAAACTACCACAGAAGCCTTCCATCTGCTAGGTACAAATTATCCATTTCTATTTTACCCACCGGATCTGTCAGTTATTAAATTGGCTTCGGCTTCATTCCTTCTATTTGAGCGATGTTGCAGATGCAGGAGAAACAGCTGCCCAGTTGCTATTATCCACTCACCTTCAGTCAGGTGGTAGAACTCCTCTCTCTAACAAGGCTATGCGCTCATTTGGTGTGAAGGTAAAGCTTAGTTCCATTTGATAGTCAAAAGTGTGCCTGGACATTGCACTTCTGATTATTAGGAAGTTCTAGAAACTAGCAAATTCAAGAATATTGTGTTATGTTAATCAAGCATTGGGATTTTCAAGATCTTCTGTAGCAGCTATGTCATTTTAAGAAATGCTTATTGATGGCTTTTTTTTCTCGGTTACACCATGCTATATAATGAGCACTATCTCGATTATGATTTTACTATCAAGTAGCAAAGACCGCCGTTAATGTTTATTAGACTCCTTACTCCTTACTATTATCAATCCTATGCTACTCAGTGATTACATCATGCTGAAGAATATTGCTCTGCTCAAGTAGGCAATATTAAAATAACGTCATCCACATCAAACAATATTTTCCTCTTCAGTAGTTAAAGGCTTTTTCGCTGTAGATTATTACTGCTATTATTGCTGTAACTGTTATCAGATCTTACATATAGTAGGTTAATGTTTTGACTTGTAGCATTCTACCATGGACTAGAAGTTATAAGCTAAAGTTCCATACAGTATCCTTAGCATGCTTTCATGAGTCGGTGGCCTTTTCTGAGTGCTTGAGACAAAATATTCAGTATTATTAAGGATGTCCTATATGTTACCCATTATGTTTTTGCATCTTAAAGCCTGTCTAATTTTAACAGGATCATGTGGATGATTCAAAGCATCAGTCAGCAATCAGACTTTCAGACAACGCCGGTCGTATCCAAGTCTATCGACCTCCAATCCAGAATAAGAGTAGACTGGCAGCATTTTTCACTAAGAACAAAGCCTTGAAACAAAAGAAAGCCTTGGTTTGTTGATAGCATTTCCTGTAAGCAAGCAATGCTGTACTCGTCTTCTTGCCACTGGTCCAGCATTTAGGCAACAATGTCTCTGTTGTATCTAATATTGTTGTGGGATATATCTTCCGCCAATTCGACACACTATTCGATTGCTTTGGTTGTTTTCTGCATTTATCTTTTTAAGGATTATGGAGAAGAAATGACCACTAGAATCTGCAGTGCTGATATCCATGCGCTTTAAACTTTTGAGGACCTTATCCTATCAGTTGTATGTTATTTTTTCCAGTTATTTATATATTTCTATTACCCAATTAAGTTTTGGCCGCGCTTTGGCTATATTAAGCTTTTGTTGTATTTTGTCAAGAAGATTGGTGATTTGTACTTGAACAGGGAAATCGGCTTTTAGTCGTGATAACCAGAACAAATTTTTGTAAGCAAATAGCTGGTAAAAATATTTCGCTTTTCCTTTCTTCGAACTCTATTGTGTTTCAATCCATAGCTCATGCAGTGAGATGGGTGTAGTAACTCTGGTTAAATGATCTATGCTTTTTTTTATAATGTCTTATCACCAATGATCGTTGGCAAAATTCCCATGTCTCTTCTTTGTAGTTATGAAATCTCAACTTTTGGACCACCCTTGAACTGATGAACCACATCTATCATGATCAAGAAATGGTAGTAAGTCCAAACAATAACGTCAAGACTCCATAAATGATCTATTTGCTTTTCTTTTTTGGATTCGGGCATAAATGACCTATTTCCACTCTGCCACAATAATTCAATCTGAAGAAGATTACAATCCATGAAGGACATCATATAACCCAAGATCCGATGATGATGGAGTCTTTTTCTCTGACAAACCAGACATGACCATGACCGTATCTAATCAATGTTATAAACCCAGACCTTACGAGTGATTGCAGTTAACATGAAGTTAAAACTAGGATTGATATGCCTGAGAGCACACCTCAATGTTACTTGTGGCCTTGCAGGAGGTTACTTGTAGCCTCACTGGAGGTTACAAGTTTGATCTCCTACTGTGATGGCTTATGAAAAAAATCTATAGTGCTACTTGTGGCATGAAAGCGAACACAGCTTATGTGCGGCGGAGACAAGAGTGTGTGCTAACTTATAGTGGATACATCTGTAATGCATCTGCACGCCTAAAAAGGCTCAACTAAGAAAAAGGTGTTGTATTGAATGCTTGTTACAGGTATTTCAAAGACCTCCAGGAGTGCAGTGTCAATAATGACAACAAGAACTAGAAAAATCAAGCTGTAGTAAAATGTTTCTCTCCAAAGTCCAAATTGCCTGGAAACTGCATTCACTGATTAATTCATTTCTGTGGCACCAATATCCATAGAAGAAACAACCGAAGAAACAAATACAGCATCCGGGTTGCCATTGTCTGAAACAAGGAAGGCGGCATACTCCCTCACAAACATTTCCAAAGAAGGCATTATATTCTATTTTCGCCGCCGGTTTGGAGCTATCTCTGGGTTGCCTTTTCTCATCATGGCCACAAACTCATCATAGTTAATTTTTCCATCCTGAAATATCACAATCACATGAGATTGCACCTTATTCATGCCTGAAATTTGATGAAACCAAGAAGACATAGAAATGACAAATGAACATATCTGAAGGTATATGGAGGAATGTGGTTCAGAATGTTAAGTGAAGATGCTCTCTGGATCTATCAAATTATAAGGATAAATGCTCTCCTACACTCAAAGTTGCTCAGTAGATTAAGAGCTGTTAAACAATCAGATAGTTGTAATCTCTGTGGGAGAGAGTGAAGAAATGCCTGACATGACAAGCAAGCAAGCAAAGTAACTAAAGTGGTTGACTAACCAGCAATGATGGATCACAAACAAGAAGACTCACCAACATTCTTATCATAGTTTTAACCTAAGTCGCTTTTGAGCAAAGCTCATGATCCAAATAGAAACGAGCTCTCACAATATCTATTTTGAATGTCAAGGAAGATAAAAAAAAGAGATTGACTGGTAAAACATAGGTGCTTTTGTTATAGTGTTAGCCATGACTGCAATTAAAAATAGCTATTTTTTGCTTAAATCATTAAGCATGCAATGCCAGATACTTAAAAGGAATAGTTCTTATATGAACCAAAGCTCGAAAAAAAAAACCATGTTCCTCATGTTTCTGACAACTCCTGATGAGAAAACAACATGTATCAAATCAGAAAAAAGATCAATCTAAAATTGAAAAGCTTACATGGTCTGTGTCGACTTCTGCGATAATCTCTTTGATTGTTTTCTCATCACCCATATTATATTTCTTCAAAGCATTCTCCAATTCCTCCATTGTAATGTACCTTTGCGAAGTTAAGAAAAAAAAAGTTGTTTTCAGCAAATAAGCAGACAAACAAAATCTAGATACCTGCTGGAGGGGAACTTTACCCGCTCTTGTCCTTGTCAAAATATTCAAATGCCTTGTACAGATGATCTTCTCTTTCCACTCTATTCATGTGCATAGTAGCAGTTATGAATTCGATATAATCAATGGCCCCATTCCCGTCCACATCAGCCTGTGCAAGAAGACATACACCATTAGAACAGCTACAACACAGAACAAATACAACAAAAGCAAATTCACATGAAAATAAGTTACAGCTTAACCAGCCCCACTAAGATGGATTTCGTTTGAGATTGGGTATAATTCATAGAAAGCGAGGACATTTCAGAAATTATATCCAACAAAAAGGAAGATGAGAAAAGAATAGTAGAATTGAGACATATGCAAAATAGAAGGAACCAGGATTTACCCACTCCAACATTCATGAACATGAAGAAAAGTTTGCAACTCTCTCATCAAACTTTTGTTTAGAACATCTCCCTGAGAAGTCATAAATTCTTTCACTTCAACTTTGTCTATAGATACCAGTCGGTTTCAAAGTATAAGTATACATTGGCAGACAGGAAGAGTTAAAATGCAGAGACATCACAATCTTTAGCGTCTGACAACATCATATCTATGTGCCTGTACTTGTTAAATGGGCTTTTGATTCAGAAAATTCGGAGGGAAACAGTTGTCACATTTAGATCAAAGTTATCGAAAGCTGAAACAATCTCGATTTACTCATCAGAATGGCTAGATATCATACCGCCTCCATCAACTGCATAACTTCACTCTCTGAAAGCTTGGTACCCAATTTTGGTAGACCAGCCTTTAGCTCTTCAAATGTTATCGTTCCACTGTTGTCAGTGTCTATAGACTTGAACATCTCTTTCAAGCCCATTATTTCCTCTTCTGAAAGATTTTCTGCAATCACCTGAGAATGAAATGTAAAGTTTTAAGTTATTCTTAACAAAACACATACCATTTAGAATATCAACAAGAATGTCCCCTCACCTTTAATGCTACTTTCTTGAGCTTGTTCATGGCCCTGAATTGCTTCATTCTGCTTAGAACTGTAATATCAATGGGTTTATCAGGTGCAACTCCATCGTCTCTAATCCATGGATGGTCTGCAATGGCATTGACATATTGATAATTTAGACATTCTGAAGACTCAAAAACATAAAGTTGTCGAAACTTCTAGCAACATTCATACAAAGGTGGAATTCTGTTAATTGAGGACATGGTTCTTCAATAAACGATTTAATTCAATTACAGCCTACAAGCATTTGACAAATCACAAATGGTCTGCATTGTACAGGAATTGCTCTGGGAAGCACATCCAAATGGGCAGCAAATATGCAGAATAAAGTAGAGACACTGAAGCCTAATAGATACCAGGTCCTTTTGGCTTAAACACAACACTAATTGGTAGAACCAACAAAGTAGTTAAGTTGTAGCATGGTCAAACCGTCAAAATGAAATTTAAAGGTATTTACAAATGGTCCAAGTTTAGAAGGCTTACTCAGAATCTCAACTGCAGAAAGTCGCTCTTTTGGATCTGATCGTAGTATCTTCTTCACTAGCTCTTTAGCACCACCCGAAATAGAAGGCCAGGGATCAGAGGCGAAATCAATATGTCCACGTAAAACAGCATCAAATATTCCTTGCTCATTTTCTGCATATCTGCACATTTAGCCTGTGGAGCATCCAAAAGCACAGTGGAACACTCAATTTAGTTTGAGTAAGACGCACCTGCCCAAAAAGGAGGGACCCCGGAAAGAAGGATGTAAAGTATCACTCCAGCACTCCATATATCTGCCTCAACTCCATAATGCCGTCGTAACACTTCAGGTGCAACATAATATGCACTCCCAACGAGATCTTTGAACACTTCTCCTGCACAAGGAAATAGACAGCTTAGGACATTGCCATCCTTTATCACCTTGGATTAGTTTGGCTAAGATAGATGCCAATCAAGTTATATGCTAAGATATCGCCCATTAGAATGGACATCGATCTCCCATAATGAAAGAATGCATATGAAAGACAAAACCACTAGAGCCTGGGATTAGAAAAATTCTCCACTCCATGAAAACTTATCAACACTTTCAAGTTCCTAAATGACTATTAATCATGCTTTGTTTTTATTCTTCGAGGCTTTGCACTCTTTCAATATCTTATCTCTGGATCAATTGAGCAGGCAACTATTGAGTCACCCAATTCAATTATTCTGCATAGCAAATTAAGCAAAAAGATATGAGATCAGAAACTCTATCGAACCGTGTGTACCAACATTCATCAGCCATCACATTGTATAACTGATTCATTAAAACTTCTCTTCATCAAAAAAATAGATTATATAAGAGGATTAAGAAAGGGACACCGTACATACCGGGCTTGGAGAAGACGGAGAGCCCAAAGTCTGTAGCTTTAAGCGGCGAATCCTCATCCTTGTTCAGAAACAAGAAGTTCTCCGGCTTGAGGTCGCGATGCATCACCCCCATGGAATGGCAATTATGCACCACAGTCACGATCTCTTTGCATAGCGCCGCCGCCGCACGCTCCGAATAATGCCCCCTGGTAATAATCCTGTCGAACAACTCCCCGCCCTCGCAAAGCTCCATCACGAGATTAACGGACTGCCGATCCTCGTAGGCGCCCTTGAGCTCGACGATGTTGCGGTGCCCGGTGAGGTGGTGCATGATCTGGACCTCCCGGCGGACGTCCTCCATATCAACGCGGTTGAGGAGCTTCCGCGTGGCGATCGACTTGCAGGCGAGGCGCTCCCCGGTGACCCGGTGAGTGACGAGGTAGGTGACGCCGAACTGGCCTCGGCCGAGCTCGCGGCCGAAGGAGTAGGTGGCGCGCACGTCCTCCATGGGACGGCCGAGGACGCGCCCGTTCCCCGAGGGCACCGGGCGCGGGACGGTGGTGGTGATGCTGGAGGAGGGTCCATTGCGGGGTGGGGGAGGGCGGTCGTGTGGATCGGCGGCGTCGGTGGCTGAGGAGGGACGGGGACGGGGGCCGGAGAGGCGGTTGCCCATTGGCGTTGGAGTTGGGGGATTTGGGTTTGATATGGAGAGGATAGGTGAGGGACAGGCAGTGGTTTAGGACAAGGAGAGAGAAGTCAGCGTAGTCGTGGAGTCGTGGAAATGGTCGTCTACGGTCAAGAGAAGGGTTTGGATTTGGGATTTATTGCCTACTTTCCTCGTTGTTATCGTCTTGTAAAGTCCGCGTGCCCCTTATGGGTTGGGCCACACGCTACAATGACAATAACAATAGCGAATCTGAAAAGATGGCCTTAGTACGGATTGTTCTATGCAACTCGAGAATATGAAGTTGAAATCGCTAGTAATCGCGGATTAGCATGTCGCGGTGAATATGTACTCGAGCCCTGTACACACCGCCCGTCACACCCTGAAAATTGGTTTCGCCTGAAGCATCTAATCAATGATCACTCATGACTTCTGTATATCATGTGTTGCCATGCGATGTGTACAGGGCCCGCGTATAGTAACAATTGGGATCTTAACTTCTCAATTAGTTCGAAACAGCAAGCATCCTACTTTTTAAGGTTTTTTTAAAGCGAAAAAAACTTATTTAATTACCTTTCTTTATCTATACATTTCTTAATGCCTTTTTCCATGTGTTAAAGTCTATTAAAATAACTGAAGGACTTATAATATGTGATACACGTATTCATCATATACTATACGCGTATCAATTTTTATGCACTCACAAAACACAAGTATAAGTTTTTACGCACTCTTATGTACGTGTAAAATATTATACAAGTGCGCGTAAAAAATTATACTCGTGGTTCTTTAGCGCCTAAAAATTCATACCCGCATTTATGTACGCATAAAAAGTTATAAAAAAATTTATGCATATAAACATTATACTCGTGGTTCTTTAGCGTGTAAACATTTATACCCGTATTTATGAACGCATAAAAATTATTACATTATCTTTTGTACTCACATAAACATTGGCCTATTAAATAATATTAATAATATATTACTGTATTAAAGTATTAATATAAGTGGGTCCCACATGCCACGTGTCATCTCGCGATTGGTCAACGTCATCCAAAATAGTATTATTTTTAATATTTTTAATTAAAATTAATATTTAATAAATATATGCATGCCACGTGGCAAAATGTGTAGCATGGGATGACCATCGGATGGCCATGCCACGTCATGCGCCATGACCATCGAATGGCCATGCCACGTCATGCGGCATGACCATCCATGGCCAATTCACATGGGGTGAATTGGAGTGTAATTTTGGAATTATTTGGGTTTGGGGCCCGAATCTGCAAATAATGTTGGGATGGGGTCTCGGTCCGCTAATAGAGATCACAAGGGGGCCTTTTTAGGCAATAAATCCTTTGGATTTGGGCGTTGTTACTATGCCGACGCCAGCTGGGTCCCCGGCGTGGCGCACAGTGATTGGGCGATCGCATGCTGATGTGGCATGAATTTTATTTTTTATATTTAATTATTTATTAATGTTTTTGTTCTCCCCCAGACCTCTGTCCATCGATCCCTCCTCTCTCTCCGACCAATCCTCTCCGATCCATCCTCTCTGATCCATCTCCTTTGATCAACCAACGGCGGCATGAATCCATCGACGTAGTAGCCATCCATCTTCCTCTCGTCTTCTCTCTCTATTTAATCAACCAACGACGGCATGAACACGTCTTCTGATGAGCCGCAACATTCACTGCCGGTGGACTTCGCCGCCGTTTCCGAGGTGACACTTCGAAAGGTGGAGAACCGGCCTACATAAGGAGAATAGAGGTGTAGGAGGAAAATGCGAAGAAAGTTAAAAAAAACAGGAAGTCGTAACCCAACTCCATCACTCGTAACCCTGCCTCGACATGGAATGGTTGAGGATGGGGCTCATGCCGGTGGCGACGGGTGGGAGGCAAGCGTAGAGGAAGCACCCGTAGTGGAGGGCATTGAGGAAGGGGAGGGCGTAGGATGCGGCGGACAAGGAGGCCCTCCGTCGCTGGCATGGTGTTGCCATCGCAGTGCGACATGGCAATGATGGTCACAACACATGGGGGATTGTGGATGTCGGTTTGAGACGAAGGGGGAGGTGGACGGTGGTGATGGGACGGTGAGGAGAGAGGTGAAGGAGCGAGACGGTTGCCATTGCCATAGCGTCGTGATTTTGGTACTGATTCCATGTCGGTGCCACGTGGGGACGCTCGAGACCAGGGGGTCGTGGAGGTGTGGAGGGGTGGCGCGCAAGGACGATCGAGGCGGTGGAGCTAGGGCTGGGGGCGGGGACGCTCGAGATCAGGAGGCGGAGACGCTTGAGCCGGTGGGGGACGAGCTCGAGACCAGGGGACGGAGATGGCTCGGTAGGCAGGGGATGCTCGAGACGGCGAAGGGGGGCGGCGGATGAGCTCGAGACCAAGGGGCTGAGATGGCTCGGCATGCGGGGGATGAGCTCAAGATGGCGGAGGGCCGGCCGGGGACAACCTCGAGACGTGCGGATGGAAGAGACAATGAGGAGGAAGAGAGAGAATATATGGGGTAGAGGAGATGCCCGTCACGTCGGTCGATAAACAACCGACTCACGTGACGTTGACATAGAAACATTTCTCTTGGATTTTATATGGGACCCACATATGCCACGTGGTTGGTTTCGATTGGGTATTGGGTGGAGCCATTCCGGGGACCCTTTTATCCACCCAATTGCCCCCATCGCCATGTGGTGGGTGAGTGTGACGCAAATTGGTTGTAGTTTTCGTAGGGTGGGACAAAAGTCCACGTGGGATTTACACTTAATGTTTCATCCCTATTAATCCTGTTGGGCTTTATTATACGGGCCTTTTAAGCTTTTTAATTTCAGAAGAGAAGAGCAGGGGCCTCCCGGATTGGACGGTCGTGGTGTGAAGCAATGGGTTTCGAATGTTTCGGAGAAGGACGCCTGCTGCTGGACTGGAGAGTTTGGATGAAAGGAGGGTGTTTGGAACGATGAAGTCTTGGAGATCTTTTATTTATGGTCAAATGATAAATGAACACCATGCGCACCTTATGTGCACAGTGGCACCTATGTTCCGATGTGTGATGCTGACGTGGCTAACTATGCAATCAGCTACTGTTCAAATTAATATTAGACGAGGACTTATATAAGAAGTGATGATCAACGAGACAACGACGACACGAATGACAAGGATCTGCTGCAGCAAATAGCATAGGTACAAGTAGACAGATGATGGTTATTGTGTCGTATCGTTGTTGTCTCTGTGCTACTGTCATATCAACGAAGAGATTTAAATAGATCTCATTTAATGATTAAAATCATTATTTTGAAATTTAAGTCTATATTTTATTAATGAATCGTTGGATAAGATCTAATTACATATCATATGTTGGTATAATGGTAATATGAAAACGACGGTATGACTCAAATAGAACTCGGAATAGGTTAGGGGTTATCACCGGTCAAACCCCTAATTCCGGGTTATATACCGCTAGTTAAAGTGGGAATTGGGAATTGGGAGGGGTTAATGTGAGATTGGTTTTATAGTGTGTTAAGTAACTGATTAAATTTTCATTTTATTTTTACATGAATATGAATATAAAAATAAATATTTTTATGTCATTATGTCACGAATCCCGATATGTATGACACGTATCCCGAGACACACATGTATAATATAATTGGGTATCAATTATGATGCAAATTATACAACTTAAGAGGTATAATTAAATTAATATAATTATGGCACAAATATTGAGACATATTGGTATAAATATATTCATGGATGAATCTCGAGATGGGTGACACAAATATCGAGGCATATATATGTAATATATATACATATGTTATATTATATTATATCATATTTTATATAATATATTATTATAGTATAATATTAGTTTTATATGTTATAATCAACCTTATAAGGAGCAAAAACGGTTACAACCGTTTACCTCCTATTAGTTTATTTACATATATATTTTTCTAAGTTAACTTTGTATATTTTTATCATCTTCCCTAGGTTAGTTTTAAATATACATCCTTATAATCATAAGCCAGGAGATTAGTTTTAAATATACATACTTATCTACCTTATAAGATCCAAGGGTAGTTACTTTTATAACTCATCATCTGAGTCATAAATTTATACACACATGGCATACACGTGGCATACACGTGGTATAAAATTATAATTAAATAAATTAAAAAAAGGATAGTGGCTGATGTGGCGTAAGTTATAATAGAGATAGTGGAGGCAGGCAGTTAGCCGTGCCAGTTGGCACGGGCACACCACCTAGTACCATTATATACATCATCATACTATATATTTTCGATTATATTACATATTATAAAAGTTAAATACATTTGATTTATATATTTATAAATAATCGAGATTATATATAAGGCGGAAGGGGGGAGGTATTGATTAGAAATCAATATCCAGAGGAAAATGGCGCTCGATGCTAACGATCTGTTTGACGAAATCGGAAGGTAGAACTGAACTATGAAAGTTTCAGCCTTTGGATATTACTTCCAAAAAATATCTCGAAGTAATAGAAATAAAAAGAGAGAAGAACTTACTAAAAAGCTTCGAGCTATTATTCCACTGGAAGTAGTTACAGAGGAGAAGGAGGGTTACAAGAAAAGAGGAGAGTGGGTGAAATCTAGCGTAATGAACCAAGAGGGGTTCACTTCATTATATACGAAGGCAGGAGATGCTCTATGAGTGCATCGTACAATAAGTGAGAGAATATTTCTCTTTACAACAAATCATGTCGGCCAGTGGAGCGAATAATTGCTCTAAAGAGGTAGGGCCCGCCACTACGTGTGCTGAATGGACTACAGTCGGTTGAGTGGCCATATGATAAGATATAAAGGAAGGAAAGATTCTTCCTTTAACAAGTGGATGCTCCACTAGTAGTAGGTGCAGCTCCCTTCTTTTTCCCAGGCATATCTTGAGAAATGATTTGAGTCCATATAGCCTCGTGATCACCATAGGGGTCTTGAGCATCCTGCATAGGATCGGCAGAACCAATAGAAATTTTATCCGAGCCAGAGAAGTGGCTAGTGAACTGATTTTTTAAATGTTCATAACATTTCTTCATAATTTCATCCTCAGAGGCTTGAGGGAACTGTCGTTCAAACATTCGTTGTAGTCGAACCATTGGATTCTCTCTAGGTGCTTCATGGATTATCTTTTGCTTTAATAGACTCTCATTAGCCTTTATTATCTCTTTAATTTCAGAGACCTTAGTATTAACGTCCAAACCTTTCCACCATTTGATCTGATATTGTCGGATAAGGCATGGACTGAAAAGTTCATCAATATCCACCGAAGAGAACCATTTCCATATCCATGGAATTTCTGCCTCAGCAAAGAAATAAAGAGGGAACATTCCTTCAACTACTTCTGCCTCTTTCTTCAAACAGAGCACATGGTGAGTTGATACCCATTTCTCATAAAGTGCAAGAATTGGTTCTGGCAATATTTCAAGCTCGGTGCCATATTTACGCCACCAGTCATAAATCCATGCTGGGAAGTCCTTATGAAGAACCTCATAATAGAGTTTGATAAACCACGTATGCTTCAAATTTTCATTTTCGCATAATAATGCAGTGTAAAATGCATGCTTATAGTCCCAATAATTGAAAGTATAACTTTCTTTATCAATTTTGAAAGGGATAGGCTTCTAAGTACTAAATCCCCATTCTTTTGGAGTCAAGATATTCTTGATGGTGCACTTACTATAAGTAGGTGGCCTTCTTTCATCTGAATTTTTGAAAAAATGCTCAAAGTAGACTTATCTCTAAGATAGCAGAGATTCCATCCATTTTCTCGGATGATAAACTGAAGTCGGGTAGTAACAATTGTCCAAATATTTTTGACGCAATTTCTCTGGATTGTCAGAGTAACACATATCTTCTGGATCTATGTAGAATATAATCTCATAAGCCGATTTTGTGAGCATTCCAGGATCATTGTCCTTTGTGGTTTCAGCAAATGATTTTGCTGACTCATCATTAGGAATATTTCCTTTAGTGAGACTTTCCTTAGAATCCTGCGGTTTAGAAGTATAACTTCCTCCATGGTGTTGACGAATGGTACGCCAACTATTACCATATTCTGAGGTATTACCTTCAGCTGAATTAGAGGTGGTACCTCTATCATAACCCGAGGTATTACCTCTACCTTGGCCGGTATATCGACCAGCAGTTCGACCACGACCACCACGGCTCCACCGCCCCCAAAGAGGGGGCTCAGTTCGGCGCATGAGCACCCTGAAGAAATTCGCGAGTAAGTGATAAGACGTGAAAAGTGCACAAATCACCCTTTTAACTAGGTCTCGTTAGTCTCCGAGCAATGCTATTTTGATTGTCTTTTCCCCATTTCAGGCTTAAAGACCCTCAACGAAGATTAGATCAAGTTTGGTGCTAAAACGAACAAATAAAGAACCCGCTAGGAGCAAAAGAGCAAAGGAGCAAAGATGAACCATCTTTGATATCAAAACTGTGCCTGCTCAGGACGAAGCAGATGATGTACCATATATGGTTGGAAAGCTCTTGAAGTCTAGATTCCAGAACTTTTTACGGTTCGTGATTTGGAGTTTCCTAAAGGAAGATATGCTATTTTTAGTACAGAGGTGCAGAAGAAGCAGTTACGGAAAACAAGATCGATCTCATCCAAAAGGAGATCGATCTCCTTGGGCGCTGCGGGAAAAATAGAAGGAAATTGACTAATCCGAGTTAGGGTTTGTCTTAGGCTATAAATAGCCTTATTTGGGGGCGTTTTGGCAGCCTTCCATGGCCGAATTTTGTTGATCTATTGGGGTTTCTCTTAGTTTCTTTCCCACAAATTAGGTTAGATCTTTGGGAGAAGATCCATGGATGGATGGCTTCAACAACCTTCATCAAGGTGTCCTCTTCTTAAGATGAGTACCTAAACCCTAGCCTAGGAATTCTATGATGTAATAAAGTTATTTATTAGGGTTTTCTATAGATTATGAGTTGTAAATCATACGTTTGATGATTGAATGGATTGTTTTTATGTTCTTATCTATTGGTGTGATTATTATTATATGTTAGATGAATGATTTGTTCCTATATGCCCTAGATTTAGGTCTTGTGCATGTTAGGGCTTGAGATTAGGGATTCTCGTCAAACGTCTATGCTAGGACCATGGATGTGAGGATTTCCTTCTCGTGATTAAAGGCCTTGTAATGCTAGGACCATTACACATAATGCTAAAACCATTATGACCGCTTCTTAATCCGTTATTCATCATTATTCGAGATTAGGGGTTTCGTATGTGCTAGAACCACAATGCTAGTGCCAGAACCACTAGGTTAACTCTAATCCTTGATACATTCTAGTAGGCGATCTCAAGGTGCTAGAACCATCTTGATTATTTACCAATATCCATTCTTGATATTATCCCCGACGTCTTCGTCAAGCGGTAGGAATTCTAGCCATTCACCTATCGACTATATGAAATCATCTAAGTTGATTTATCTGCTCTTATCTTAGGAATACCTAGTAAGTTCTTTATTATTGATTAGAGTTCCTTGGCATTATCTTATCTATTAGTACTCTTTTCGTATTTGTTTAGTTCTAGATAAAAACCCAAAAGATTATCTTTTTCCCAACTCCTTGGCTAGGAATTATACCTAGTATACGACTTAAACCATTAGTTCCCTGTGGATTTGAGTCGGACTCATTACTATCTACCCAAAAAGTAGTTAGTTAGTAGTTTGATTATAAATTTGTAATTTTGACGTCCTTGTTAAGGTAACGACACTTTTCAAGGCGTGTCAGTAAGGAAATCTGGTAAAATATTATGCTTACCAGGGATAAATTCAATAGTAAAGTCAAAAACGGCTAATTCCGTTTGCCAGCGAGCAAAGATTTGTTTTGAAGTAAGATTCTTAACATCTTTTTCTATAACACTTTTGGCAGAGCTACAGTCAATACGAAGAAGGAATGGCTGGTTAAGGATATCATCCTAAAATTTGTAAAGACATTTAATAATAGAAAGCATTTCTTTCTTAATCGTAGAATAATTAAATTGAGTAGCATTCCACTTACCAGAGGTAAAGCGCACTAATTCTGAATTCTGGATATAATTATATTCATATAGGACTGATTCAAGTGGCATATAAACCACTAACATTACAAGGACTGAACGCCTCGATTCTCTCCTGCCTGAGAGATGCTCGTTGCCTTAACTGGCCTCAATCCCTAATGAGAATTATGGAAACTAGTCTCAGTCATGGACCAGTGTACTTTAATGTTTATCCGAACCTAAGTCTGTCTCTGAGTGATCCTAATATCCTTGAAGTCGTAAGTCTTAATATTAAGACTCATGGTTATGAATTTCTACCTCAATCCGAGACTATAGCTATTGTTTACAGAATACATTACAAGGTTCTTAGCACCTTAGCCCCTAGAGCGAAACAATTTACTCCTCCGGGAAAAACAGTTTTAATTGAGACTAATTTACTGTCTTCACATATTGCTACAAATAGACAGATAAAATGGACAGAAGTTAATTTTCCTGACAATTGGTTATTAACTAATGCTATCCCGCCCAGACCAATTGTTAACCAACAAGTTGACCAAATTTCTCAAACTGACGATGGTGAAGTTACTATAACCTTTGATCCTAATGGGACTATTAAATTCACTGATGTTACTACCTCTTCTAGGAAATCGGTTTCTAGAGAAGGAACTCCTATTCAGGCTATCAGAATTTCTGAGTCTCAAATCCCTCATGGGATTTATGAGAAGGGATCTAATACAGATTCCGAAATGAGTTTCCAGTTGTAGATGGATTATAGACCCCATAGTCCTCTTAGGAAATACCTTAATAAGGAATTTCAAGAGTTACACAATAAACAATTTCGTGATTGGTTTTTCTCAACCTTTAATGAGGAACAAAGAAAGACTTACAAAGAATTATATTATAGTGAATTAGAAGCAAAAAATCAGATTCAATTTTTTCAACCTTGGTTTTTAAATCACTATGCTGATGAAAAAGAATCTGAAATTAATGAAATTATTGATCAAATTGCCGAGGAAAATAGTTCAAGAGAAATTGTTGGAGAACATAATCCTCCTGCTAGAAGAAATGTTATTGAAAATTACATTAAGAGTTGGAAAACTGTAGAAGGTGTGCAAAAAAGGTCTTTGTACCCCCCTACAGAACCTCTTAAATTAGAAGGAATCTCAACCTCTAATCTCGAAGCCACTGCTTTTATTAAGCCCGTAGAAACCATCAATGAAACGATTAAAGAACTTAATAAGCTCTTTAAACAAAACAATTATGCTAATGTCTATTCTCAAGTTTTAGGCCAACAATTAACTCGTGTAGAAAAAACGATTGATAAACTTGTCACTAAGTTTGGTGAAATAATCCCTAATTTGCATTTAGCCAAAGATAAAGCGGTTAAACTACAAACAAGACCCTCTGTTAAGCCGAATGCTGAAATTTCGAATTTTAAATTAGGAAACGATTTGACGGGAGAAGTTATAGAATATCTTAGCAAACAATTTGCTCAAGCTAAATTACAAGTCCTGAATACTGTGACTGAAGAGAATCAGGTTGAAACTTCTGATTCTGATTCAATAACTCTTGAATCTGAACAGCAGTTTCAAACTGTCAATAAAATTGAACATCGACCTCGTAATTTGGAAAAATTTTATTATAAGCGACCTTCTCCTATGGATCTTTTATTTGAAGAAAATGATACTTTTTTACAACAAGATTATTCGGGTCGTAATATCTATGAATAGAACATAGATGGAATGAGTGATCATCAGGTGCTTAATATGGCACATCGTATGATGATGTATTCTACTATTTGCCGTAACAATGGTAATACTGATCAGCAAGTAGCTGCCTTTCTTACTTGCAGATTTACTGGTAGTTTGAAGGGTTGGTGGGATAATTATCTCCAACCTGATCAACGCACTGAAATTCTTAGTGCTGCCAAAATTGAGAATAGTCAACAACAAGCTGATGCTGTTTATACTTTAGTTTTGACCATTCTTGATCATTTTACTGGTAATCTTACTGGTCAGGGGGAGCGGACACGTACTTTGTTACAAAACCTTCGATGTCCTACTCTCACTCATTTTCGCTGGTACAAAGATGTTTTTCTTACCAGAGTTATGCAACTTAATGACGCGAATAGTAGTCATTGGAAGTATAAATTTATAGACGGATTACCTAATCTCTTTGCTGAACGTGTTAGAAATTACATGCGAGAGCAAAATGGTGGTGTTATTCCTTTTGATGCCTGCACTTATGGGGCATTAGTGAATGCTTGCATTCATGAAGGATTGAGTTTATGTAATGACATTAAACTTAAACATCAATTGAAAGCTCATAAGCTTACTGAAAGAAAACAATTGGGTGAATTTTGTGAACAGTTTGCCTTTGATGAACCACGTAAGGCAAAGCCACCCCGGGAAATAGCTGAAAAGAAAAGAAAACCTTTTTTTAAAAGGAAATTCAAGAAAAATACACCGCAAAAGAGTAATACTTAAAAGTGTCCTAAAATAGATAAAAGCAAAGCAAAATGCTTTAAATGTGGTAAAATTGGTCATTATGCCAATCGTTGTTATACTAAGAGAAAGATTAATGAAATCGAGGACGAAGGATTAAAGAAATCTTTATATAAAGTTATGATCAATGATACTGATTCTGAATCAGAAGAAGAATCTTCTAATGACTCAGAAGAGGAATCTTCTGAAGAGGAACATAAGTGTACTCAATGTGTTGTTGACAATAATAAGAAAGATTACTGGCAACAGATTGTTGAAATGAACAATTTTTCTATTAATATGATATCTATTAATAAAGAGTTCGTAGCCAGATTATTAACAGAAGGAGATATATCTCCTGACCTAAAATCTCAGCTAATTGATCTCTGTCTTAAAAGCAATCAAAAGATTGAATCCCCTCGAATTGACAATACTTATAGGCTTTCGGAAGTCTTAAAAAGAAGACAAGAAAAAACTGTTAAAGTTTTGTCCTTAGCAGAACTTAACAAAGAGGTTAATAACCTCAAAGAAGAAATTAAACTGCTTAAGGAGCAAAATGACTATATATTCTCTTATATTGAAACTAAAGATTTAGATGAAACTTCATCTAAAAGACCATTAGATGCAAGTAAACAGGTTCTTGATGAGACTGGTCAATGTTCCAGTCCTCCTAACGCTTTTCTTGTTCAATTATTACAGCAAGTTACCACTCAAAAATGATATGTAGAAATCACTTTAGTTCTTTCTGAACATGAGGTTATTCCTAATCTAATTGCTTTAATAGATAGTGGTGCTGATTTAAATTGCATTCGAGAAGGTATTATTCCTTCAAAATTCTTTGAAAAAACCACTCAAGCTCTTAGTGGAGCTAGTGGCAATAAATTAGAAGTTAATTTTAAACTTCCAAAAGCTTATGTTTGTATACAAGATGTTTGTATTCCGACTCCTTTTGTGTTAATAAAAAATTTATCTCAACACTTAATTCTCGGGACACCCTTCTTACATAAAATTATGCCTCTTGAAAGGGTTGATTCTTCTGGGATAAGTGCTAGATATAAAGGATCTCCAATTACTTTGTCATTTATTACAGAACCCCATACAAGGATTCTTAATGAAGTTAAAGATATTCTGTTGAAAGAAACTCAAATAAATTTTCTCAAAGAAGAAATTTCTTACATTCAAATTGAATAGCAATTGCAGAAGCCCGGTATCAAAGATCTAATAGATCGAATTGATAAGCAGTTCCAGCAATCAGTTTGCGAAACAGTCCCCAATGCTTTTTGGGACAGAAAGAAACACATAGTGGAATTGCCCTATGAAGAATCCTTTGACGAACGGAATATTCCGACTCGTGCAATATAATATATTTGTAGCACAAGCCTTGATACATCTATACATTAAAAATTATAATCGAAAATATAAATGAAAACCACAATACATATACAAGAATTTTTTAAAAAAGTAAACTATATCTATCCCTATTCCACCTTTTACGTTCAGAGATTATTTTATTAACCAGAACTATCATTACTGATTTATCTTTATTTTTCAATAAAAAATTATTAAAATACCACTAAAATAATAAATCTGAAATCCCCTTCATCCGAAATAGACTATCCGAAATAGACCCACATGCAGTACGCCTGCATCTAATTTGGCTAAGGATGTGACAAAACTGTAGCCATTGCATTGCAATGTTCATGCGCAGAGAAACCTTGGCTGAAGAACAAATGGATATCGTTGCATGATCCATGCTCCGTACATATAGGTGTCGGTGGGTGTTGGTAGCTGGGCAAGCAGCAGTCCTCATCATGATTTTGGGGCTGTTTCATTGTTTACATCAACTAATGCATTATGTATCAGTAGGTTTAAATCAATATTTTGTTGACCAATTACATCAATCAATATAGCATCAACTGATACAAAAAAAGCCCTTGATGATGTTGTTAGCCAAAATAATTGCTAACCAATAAATGATCGACACATAAGCAAAGCAATAATGATAGATGACCGATGGATATATGACTTCATCGTCTAATACCAATGGACGATTAAATGTTGACATGTAGAAAAGGAGTATCGTCCAGATGCCATTGAGGTATGTGCAAAGCCAAGCCATCGGCCAAAGACAATGGTAAAGCATGTGAAAGAAGTTCATCGATCAAAAGCTGTGACGAGATAAGAAAAAGCTATCGGCCATAAGCAATTACAACAAGTGCAAATAAAGATTATTGACCACGTGTAGTCATGACATGTACAAAGAATGATCATTAGTCAGACGTGATCATGACGTGTGCAATAAAGGATTATCGGCCACTTGTGGTCATTAACCAAGAACTGAACGTGAGGAAGCCTGTGAGGACCCGTCCCTCTACTTCTGTGGCTCGTGGTGTACCGCAAGGGCAATTTGGTAAATTGCGCCTTGTCGGCTTGTTTCACACTCGCGTGTGCACACACTGACCATGCTTATGGTAATGTTTGGCTAGAATGGTTAGTGGGACCCGAGTTTGAAAGATCCGGGCTTGGGTTTAAGTCTTAACCCAAGTCCAGCTTCCTGCGAGAGACGGATCGATCCTTCCTTGCTAGAGGGATCGATCGGTCTTTGATAGGAATGTGGATCGTTGAGAAGGATCGATCGGTCGCTTGGGACGGATCGATCGGACTCAGAGGAGGATCGATCGGTCTCTTGGTTGGATCGATCGTTCCCTTAGCTGGATCTATCGGTCTCATTGGCTGGATCGATCGCTCTCTTGGCTGGATCGATCGGTCTCCTTGGCCGGATCGATCCTGCTAAGTCGGTTCGTTTGCCTATAAAGCAGACAGAACCTTCTTCCTTGAATCTCTTTGGAAATCCGAGTTCTTGGCTGAGATTTTCTCTGGATTTCGAAGAGGTTGCGGACGATCCAAGGCATAGCAGCTGGGATTGAAGCTGCTCTTGCTCCGGTAGGGATTCCTACCTACTTTCTTTGGGTTTTTGGAGGTTTTTCCCGGCTGTCGATGTTCTTGTGCTTAGAACTTATTGTATACATGTTAGATTGTAGTATTTTCCGCCGGTTTTGGATTCGTGATGCTTCGTACTACTAGATCCCAGGTTTTGGTGGGATTGGTGGAGTTTTCCGACGGTATTTCTCGCCGTCGGCTTACCGGAGAACCCAACCGATCGATCCGTCTGTGAGATGGATCGATCCCTCTTCGTTGGGCATGCTGAACCCGAGCAGGGTCGATCGACCCCTGGTGAGCGCGATCGATCCCGGTGCCTTGGATAGCATGGGACGTTCCATATCGCGAGTCGGATCGATCGTCCTGGGAGGACGGATCGATCGGACTCGGCGCGGTAGGGAGAGTTCGCTCTCTGTCATTAGCGGGATCGATCCTCCCTTGGAGGAGGGATCGATCTGACTATGGCAGAGAGAGGAATTTTCTTCTTGTTTTGCCGCGGGGCTTTGTATAACGGTTTTCTTTACTGTCTTAATACCTTGTACATATGTTTAAGCATGTTAACCCTATAATAGGGCAGTGGTGAACAGGGGGAGTGATGACTCCCGGGATGTTTAGAATAAACGTGCGGGTAGCCCTACAGCTTTCCTTAGCCTTGCATGCCGGTGTGCGCCGAGGGCTTTACCTGTTATATCTGCAAGCTGTTGTTTGCGGGGCTGCTTCCCGATGCAGGTGTTGTGGTAGACTGCTGGCAGTTGGTGGTGGTACCACTGCAGCAGCTCCTTAGACCTTATTTACCTGTTCACCACCCCGGGCTGGCAGGGTGCCGTGCCCAGACCTTGTTTGATATATCATCACATACTGTTGCATGTTTACATGTATTATCCTGCGCATGTCATAGCATGCATTGTGTTGTGCATTAGTTGCATCTGTGTAGGGCGTTGCCGATCCGGGGCTTTCGGGTAGCCCGGATCTAGCTCTAGGACCGTTGCGGGTAGCTTGGTCCAGGACTCGTTTGTAGTATTCAGTCATTTTCGATGATAGGGTTAGTTTGACCTGAATACATGTTGTTTGATGTTTAGAGGTCGTGTCTGCCTCGAGCCAGATGTTGTGGGTGCAACCGGTGTCGGTTCTTGTCTTTGGGGGCCTTCGGAGGGGTCCAGCCCAGGCAGTGTCTGTTCCTGCCCGCACTAGGTGTATCCAGGATGGGCCTAGTCCCTTGGGGTGACCATGGTTGGGTATGCCTAGGGACACCGGCAAAGGGTTGACACTTGCTGCACACCCAAGTCTTACTTGAGGACGGCACTGTTGTGTTCCCTCCCTTGTGAGTGTCGTAGTGTAGTGTCCCTGCTGAGCTTAGTGCTCACTCCTACCCGGGCTGCATTTTGCAGATGCTGGCGCTAGCTCTTCTTCGGTCGCCCCTACCGGGCCGGTGTTTGGTGACGTGGCGGCGTCTGGCGGTGCTTGAGAGGTGGCGATCTTCCATCTTTACACCCTTTTGTTATAGATAGTCTCATACGGGAGTGATAAATGTATAATTTCCCTATTTGAGGATTGTATATAAATATCCAGTTTCAGTCTTTGGATTTGTAATATTTGTTTAATACAGGATGGTTATGATTTGCTAGGGTAACCACTACGAATAGAGGGAAACCTCGCCAAAATATTCGCAGTAGGTTAGGTTCCGGTTCGCGTCGCCCGGCCCGGTTGGGCCTACGTGGGTAGGGGCGCGACAAAGCCGTTTATGGCGCAGTTGTTGCATGATCTCCTATATTTGTGCCATGATCACTCAAAGCGGGAACGGTTATTAGCAGTAGGATATAAATAGGCTTTCTTCACTACTTTAATCTCTCTAACACTCATGTAACCAGCTTTCAAGCATGGATTTTTACGTTCCATTTGTACCTGTAAGTTCTTTCAATTAATGGAGCATTTATTGTTCTTCTTTACTATTTTCTTAGATTAGTCTAGTTATTATAATTTACTAATCTTAGTCTCTTCCCAGTAGATTAACTTAGGATTAATGTAGGGTTAATCTAGTTCTGCTCTGGATTTAATTAGTTTAGACTAATTCTTAGATTAAGTTAAACTAGTTTAAGTTTAAATAGTCTTAATTCATTCCAGTATAATAATTTAGGATTTTTGTAGGATTAATATAGCTTTATTTTAGATTTATTTAGTTTAAAGTGCTTTCTATCGTTTTTTTTCTGGTTTAATTAGTTGATTTAGATAATCTCTAGATTTATCTTTAGCTTTCTTCGCTATTATCTACTTAAATATATTTTAATTGAGTTTGATCATATTTTCTATTTAATTTGACACATCTATTCGAACTGAGTGTTTGAAGGAGTTGAACCTAAACACGTCCATGATTTTGACATTTTGACTAGTTTGATCATTGTCGATCAACGATATGATTTCCACGTCAACAGCTGCATCATGTGAAACCACCAAAATGGCCGCTTCATATGATACATCATCAGCTGATAGCTAGATTTGGTTGCTTGGTGCAGCATCGGTCGAGAATACATCGGGTGATTGCGAGCAACCAAACAACCCTTTTATAGTTGGCTTGCCCCCACGTGACGATCTACGCTTACCCCTTTTAACAATTTTATCCATTAACAGCACGAATAGCCGGATAGGTATTCCTGGAGCTAGTTCACTATCAACATACATAATATTTTTGCAGTATACTTTTGGACCAGTACTATGTTGGCTTGAGATCATTCTGCAATACATAAATTGTTGTCACCAATTGCTTAAAATCACGTTATCCCTGTCCAATATTATTTGAAGTTTAGGTATCATATAAAAACTTGTTAGAAACTACATGTATTAAATACATACCTAAGCTTTTATCGTGGAGATCACAAATTCGAGTCTTGGTGGAAGTAACTCTTGTAAAAAAAAAATTTACATAAATTACATGCACGTTAACTTGTAGAAGCTGGGATATATAAGGTACTTGCGCCCATGGAAGTTTTCAAGGTAAAACCGGTTTGATAAGTTTGTACGTCAAACTTGAATCGGACCGTCCGATGGAATCAGGCGGTCGGGATCGGACGGTCAGGATCAAAAGGCACTCCTTAACACCCCTCACACACACCCCCCCACCGCCCGCTCGCGGCCCAACTCTCCCCGTCCTCCTGTGCCCTAGAGATCGCTGCCGGCTCGCCACCGCCGGCTCACCCCGTCCTCTCGTGCCCTAGACATCGCCCCCATGCCCCAGCTTGCCACCGCCGCCTCGGTCGGTCCTCACCTCGTCCACCCTCGACGTCTTCCCAAACTCGGAGCTTCTTCCCCGTCCTCCCGTGCCCTAGACATCGCCCCCAGGCCCCAGTGCGCCACCCAACTCTCCCCATCCTCCCGTGCCCTTGAGATCACAGTCGACTCGCCACCGCCGTCTCGCCCTGTCCTCCCTTGCCCTGTCCTCCCGTGCCCTAGAGATCGCCGCCTCTCCCCATCCTCTCTCGCCCCGTCCTCCCGTGCCCTAGACATCGCCCCCAGGCCCCAGATCGCCGCCGCCACCTCAACCCGTCCACCCTCGACCTCTTACCAAACTCGGAGCTTCTTCCCCGTCCTCCCTCGACCCGTAAGCCCTCGAGCTCGATCTTCTTCCCAAACTCGGAGCTTCTTCCCATCGCCATGTCCACCCTCGAGCTTCCACGACCCCCCGCGATCCAGATGGCCTCTAAGCTGGATTTCTCGAACATCACGCTTGCCATTGCTGTGAGTTGCTAACAGTTAGCTTGGTGAAGGCTTCATTTGTTCCTCTGCAGCTCTTTGCCTCTCTTCTGGTTGATGAGGTGCGTTAATTTAGCCATTGTCTTTGTGTTTCAAGAAATTTTCGTGTACAATTTCAGTTACTCTGCAGCTCCTTTGCTTTCACTAATATGAAGCATCAAGCCTCATGCAATTTTAAAGTAAGAATCCAATGAAGGGCAAACTTTCAATCCAAAGTAACAAATTTTTTCATATTTCCTCTCTTTCAGCCCGTAGGTGATAGTTGAGCTACAGCTCCTTAACCCAAAGATCCATGTCGTCGGAGAAGACTTCTTCATAGGGGTTGTTTGGTTACTGAGAAGTGAGTTGAAGTGGAGTGACTTTTCTGGGAGTGACTTTTCTGGGAGTGACTTTTTTAGGAGTGACTTCACTAGAGTGACTTTCTGGGATTTTTTGAGTTCTAGTGTTTGGTCGATGCTTGAAGTGGAGATATGGTCACCCCTAACTTTGAGCAATTTTTAGGGATTTTTAATAATTTAATATTTTATTTTAATAAATTTTAATTAAAATATTAAAATAATACTATTTTAGATGATGTGGATCAATCACGAGGCGACACGTGACATGTGGGACCTACTTATTTTTAATATTTTAATTTAAAAATATTAAAATATTAATATTATAATAATTTTTAAATTAAAAATATTAAAAATAATACTATTTTGGATGATGTGGACCAATCAGGAGGTGACACGTGGCATGTGGGACCCATTTATATTAATATTTTATTACAATACGATATTATTAATATTATTTGTCACTTCCCAACGAGCCACTTCAACAACTTCGGGCCAAAATCACCGGAAGTCAAATCCAAAAGTGAAAGCTAAATTTGCCTTGGGGTTGAAGTGGCTTGAAGTGACTTCAATCTCACTTCAACACTACCAAACAGCCGAAGTGGTTGGAGTCACTTCAAAAAAAGTGACTCCATCTCCACTTCAAGCCAACCAAACATGCCCATAGGGAAATTCCGTTGATGGTATTGACTGATTGTTCATCTTGATATTTCCATTTATGAGGAAATTCTTGGTCTTTGATTTGCTTTTTTTAGTTGAACCCATGACTTCGATGGAGGGCATGGATGATGCACAACTCCAACCAGAGCACGCTACTCTCCCCGTGGATGATCCAGAGATCTGAAACTTATCTCTCTACAAGAGGTGAGATTGAACAAAAAAAAAAATGGTCATATGATGAACGAATGCAAATATGCAGTTTGACCATATATATAAGCTGCGTAACAATCCACTTGTGGTTGGAGGGCTTCGCATAACTTTTTTGGGCTCATATGCAGCCACATGGCATACAAAGTAGAACATCCATAATTGAAGGCATCACTTTTATAAAGGTGTGGAATTTGTTAAAAATATATTCCTACGTGCATGCCAGCCATATTGGTTGGCAAAGAAAGTATTACTAAAGTCTACTTTAATTTTTAATGCCGGAGACACTATTGAGCTTCTATATTTTCACTGCAGGTCGTATACAATGCAAACCAACTAGTAAAATTGGGGGATAAAAGAAATGGTTTTGAGAACTGGCTTGTTTATTACCAAAACAAATATGCTAGAAATTCTGAGAAAAGACCAACTACGAAGGTACTTCTTAATCTAGTATCCTGTATAATATCATTACTTCTGAAGAACTCGAAAAAGAGTTTCTTAGTATGTTTAACTTTAGCCTGTTTAATTCATTCATCTTTCCATACAGACAGGATTCTGGGGTCTCTGGGGCAGGACAATGGATGCTATAGATAGATATATTGGAGTTCTTGATTGATATATGCAGCAGCGGAAGTCAAATCTCGAGCCTGCCCATGCATGAAATCAACTCCAGCTTATGAGTTCTCAACAGCTTCCACTTCAAACATAGAAAGTATGTTAGCTCAAGATGTTTACAAGAAAAACATGATTACATTTTATCCAATTTTGTTGGGCTTGTGCAGTTTTGTTGCACTATTGAACCTGTGCAAAATTAGGACCAAATGAACATGTGTTGTTTTGTTTCACTACTTTGTGTTTGGATATGCTTGGTAATTTTTGTTGCATTTATTGGTTGCTTATGTGTCTACATTTGAGGTTTGGATGTAGAAATTGTCATTCCTATGCTCCTATGTTATCATCCTTCCGTTTAACATTCAGGTGGAGTAAGAATTGGTTGTTTGAGTGTTGAAAGTATATTTTCTGATCTGATTTTCTAATCCTTGAAGACACTCATTAGATGATATGAAGGTGGACTGATTTCCTTGAACTTCCCTTTTGACAGAATAACATGATCTGTCTTTCAAAAGAAAGATGTTACAATCATTGCTAGCTTTATAAGAATGTCAATTTTCACTCATTGATACCAATGAAGCAACATAGACTGCTAATGAAGCAACAAGATGGCTTACACAAATTGAGTTCACAAATATTACATCAATAATACAGAGAGTCAAGCAAGCATCCACAAGTTACACAAGACAATAGAAAGCTAGGTTAATTGCTATTATGCATAACAACATCAAACTAATCCGGTATGTCTTGGCTCTAGATTTCAATTGACCATTTTGCTACTCAAGTATTGCAATTAGCTTGTCTTTATCATCAACCAAATTCTTCATAGCTTGTACATCTGTCATTGCCTTCTCCTCATTTGCTTGACAGGATCTCAAAAATGCTTCTACTTTCTGCAGCTTATAATCACTAAGTCCCTTGATGATAGAATCTACATACGGCTCACACACACCTGGCTCAATCCATAAAAAAAATTTGCATCCACCATGACTCTATAGTATGAAGAGGAAGATCAGTTGAGCGAGCCCTAATTCCAATTAAAATTTACCAATAGCAAAGAAGTAGCGAAATTACTTGTTCGGTTGCACAATTTATGAATCTCCTTTCAAGATTCTTCTTCGTCATTGAAACCCTTTGTTTGGCCTTCACCTCACAAAAACATAAGTAATCACCCCCCTCGAGGAGGCGAAGGAACCTCCACTGTGGTGGCTACTTCCCAGTGAAGAAGTCAGAGAAGACATGAATCTTTGGGTTAAGGAGCTGTAGCTCAACTGTCACCTACGAGCTGAAAGGGAGGAAAGACATTAGTAAGCCTACGTAAAAATTTGATTGTTAGCAGAGTAAATGTGTCTGCTGACTTACCATAAAAATTAATGTGGATAAATCTGATTATTTATATATTCAAATTCTGTCTCCTTAGCAACTGACATAGATCACTGCAGATTAGTGTACTATTGTATTGCTCTGAGAGATGCACATGCTATAAATGCAAAATGAACCAATTTACTTGAAAAACATGCGTTAAAAATTAAATTATTCGAATAAGTTCTGAGATGATGCACTGCTATTAAATGAAATGCTTGACCAAAAGGACACCAAACTAAAAAAAGGAAAAAACATAACATTTCCCAATTTGAAAGGAAAGTTGCCAGTGATGGCTAAACAAAAATATCGGAATGACACTTGAAAAAACTTCAACAAGTAGGATAAAAAAAAAGGCGCACGATCTTAGCATCAAAGTTAATACTTTTTAAGGAACCATACTCAAAAAACAATCAATAACATCTAACTTCGCACTTTGAGGTAACATATCTTTTTAGGACACATGAATCCTTGAATTGCAGTCTACTATCCACTAACCTGATTCCATTGATACTCAAAATGCTGGTTGACATATGTCTTTGATGCCCCTCAAGATTGGTAAGAAACTCTAGATACAGAATCACAATCACTCTGCATGATGTTTTATCACATTCATTGGTTCAATCACCACGAGTTTCAACATCTGAAAAATTTTGAATGCATGGGCTTCATTGGCAAATAGATACTTTTGCTCCCCTAATAAATATTACTTCTTACTTCTACTAGCTACAAATATACAATGATCTGTGAAGAGAGGCAAGGAGCTAAATAGACTCACCTCATCAACCAGAAGAGATGCAAAGAGCTGCGGAGGAACAAATGAAGCCTTCACCAAGCTAACTGTTAGCAGCTCACAGCAATAGCGAGCATGATGTTCGAGAAATCCAGCTTAGAGGCCATCTGGATCGCCTGCGGTCGTGGAAGCTCGAGGGTTGATGGGGCGATGGGAAGAAGCTCCGAGTTTGGGAAGAAGATCGAGCTCGAAGGCTGACGGGTCGAGGGAGGACGGGGAAGAAGCTCCGAGTTTGAGAGGAGGTCGAGGGTGGACGGGGCGAGGTGGTGGTGGCGAGCTGGGGCATGGGGGCGATGTCTAGGGCACGGGAGGACAGGGCGAGGCGGCGGTGGCGAGTGGGGGCCTGGGGGCGATGTCTAGGGCACAAGAGGACGGAGGCGAGCCGGCGGCGATCTCTAGGGCACGGGAGGACGGGGAGAGTTGGGTCACGAGCGCCCAGTGGGGGGGTGGGGGGTGGGGTTGAGGGGTGTTAAGGCGCACCTTTTGATCCTGACCGTCCGATGTCATGCTTCGAGTTTGACGTATAAACTTATCAAACCGGTTTTACCCTGAAAATTTCCCCTTGCCCCCCAGCCTAGCTCCAGTAATTGCAAAGAAAAAATTATATTGGACAGGGATAGCGTGACTTCTGATATGGTCACACGCGCACATAATAAAAATAATAAAAAAAGCTCAAGTTATCAGTACAACTGCATATGTGAAGAATTTTCAGATAGTTATCATTTAGTCCATTTGGGAGAACTTATTTGCCCTCTAGTCCACTTAGAAAATTTTAAGCCATTTAGTCTCTTTTTTTACAGCTGTAATTTTTTATTACTAAAATGCCCTTTTAACATCCCCATCCTATATTTATTTTCCAATGACTGTTCGTATTCCCGCCAAAAAGTTACTACAAAAAAAACTGGAAAGTAACTACCAAAAAATGGGTAGTAACTACCAAAATTGAAAAGTAAGTACAAATATTTAAAAAGTGATATGCCCCAGAAAAATTGAAAAAAAATGGAAAGTAACTACAAAATTGGAAAGTAACTACAAATATTTTTCACAATATTTTTCAATATTTTAATATTTTAACTACAAATTGAAAAGTAACTACCATATTTTTCCTAAATTGAAAAGTAACTACCATATTTTTACAATATTAAAATTAAAGTAATGACCAATATTTTTTTAACATATTTTTTGCACAAATTGGTAGTCACTTTCCATTGTGTATCAAAATTTAAAAGTAACTACCATATTGTTTTAATATTTTTACAAAAATTGGTGGTCACTTTCCATTGCGTATCAATTGTTTTTTGATAGTTACTTTCTAAAATTTGGTAACAAATTGGCAATTACCTTCTATGTCAATTGTTGTTGGTAGTTACTTTTCGAAATAAACTAATTACCTTCTATGAAAAGTAATTACCAAGAAAACTAATAGCATACAAAAAAAAGAAAAAGAAAAAAAAAAGTAACCATATAATTGAAAAGTTACTACAAAAAAAGAAGTAACTACAAAAAGTAATTAAAAAAAAACAAAATTGAAGCCAGACGGACGCGGGGGGGGGGGGGGGGGGCGGAAAGCGATAGATCTTGAGCTTTGGACCGGCGACGAGCTTTGGAGCTTTGGACTGGCGAGGGGGAGCCCTATCACACCCCGACCCAGAAAACCCACCCGAGGCGAGGCGTGAGGGAAACCTACGCTATTCATCTCCAAGTGGCGCGATACAATGCGAAATTATAGATAAACTTAAACAAATTATATTCCAGAGGTGAAATAGAAATTCAATTCATATATACATCAAGTTGTACTGATACAAGATTTGATATAAAATCCTCCAAGGAAAAGACATTATACATAATCCCAAAAGTCCTCAAATATTTACAATTTACAAAACTGTCAAAGTACAACAATCGACCTCCAGCAACCTCAAGCATCTCTGGATGTAGTCGCGCCACCAAAAGCTGATCCCGTCGGCTCTACTGAAGAAGAACTGGCGCCTGCACCTGCAAACGCAGCTCGGGTAGGAGTGAGCGATAAGCTCAGTAGGGTTCTACTCTACGGCACACAGAAGGGAGGAAAACAACAACAGTGTTGTCTCCCAGCTCAAGTCTAACGGATGCCACGGGGTCCCACAATCCCTGTCGACTCCCCAAGGGATCCTACTCTTCTCAACCGACCACGCTGGGAACATCAACCAACACGCTGGGAGGAAAAGGACCGGAACCAGTAGGATCACCATTACCCAGCAGGAAACCACTGCCTGGGGACCATGTCAGGGACGTCGACACCCATCCTTAAGACTTGGCCTTGGGAGACCAACACGACCTCTAAACCTCAAGCAATGATCAGAGTCAACTATCGCAAATCCTCAATCACAAGAGACATGATCATATAATCACACCCTAAACCTGACTACCCAGCCACGGCCCTAAGGCTAGATCCGAGCTACCCGAGAGCCTCGGATCGGCGACCCAAACCATCGCCCGCCTAACCTCAAATGCCTCTAATGCAATCAAAATGCATGCAATGCTCAGGCACATATAACAAGATATAAACATGCAACAAGATGTCATTAATCATACAGGGCTAGGCATAACTTACAGCTAGCCAAAGGGTAAGCATAGCAGAGGCCTCAAATACAGAATATCTATGCTAATCAAACAAACATCTGAGCAAAGCATGAATACAGATATACAATAGTCTTTAGTGCCCTCTTGCACCTGACAAACTAAAGTTCCACAGTTACCCCATAGGTAACTAGCCACAGTTATGCAATAGCCCTCGGCACTTGCCGGCAACAGGCTAAGGTTCCACAATTTCTCATTAGCTAACATTCATAGCTAGCTAATGGTTAGGCAATCAAATAAACATTTAACTACAATCCAACATGTATTAAATGCAATCAAAACCATAGATTTGCTCAAAACGGAAATTACTCGAATTGATCCTCAAACTCGGTAGAAATCCTTTGAAGACTCTCTAAAATCCACTTGTAGACTTCCCAACAAGTTTAAAGATCAATCACAATTGAAAGCCATTTGAGAAAAAACCAGAAAACACTGTTCAAGGGCCCACGGTGGATGCGACGGTCTACCGTGAGGCCACGGTCGATGTCACAGTCGATCCGAGGGTCGACCGTGGGACCAAAACGAGGAAAACCCTAAGGGCGACGGTCGACCCGCCCATTGACCCTGAGAAGCCCAAAACCAAACAGCGCCTGACGGTCGATGCGACGGTCGATCCGACGGTCGACCGTCAGGTAAATGGCGAAAAGAGAAGATCCCGCGGTCGATCCATGCATTTGGATTTCAAGGATCAAATCAAGTTGGAATACAATGAGATTTTGCAAGCAAGTGTAATTCTCGATGGAGAAACTAATGGTATAGAGAAATCACATTTTTGACGGTTAAATCTCCTATCTAGGTCCAAATAGACGAAAACCGACAAAACGGCGATAATACGGAAACCAACCATTAAAATACCGAATTCGTAACGTAGGAATACAGGAAATGAGCTACACTACATGTGCAAGGAGCTACAAAGCATTCTAACATGTATTCCTACAACAAAAAGACATTAAACCTATCCTAGGAGAACCCGATCACAAGATCGAGGTAGAAACACCTACTTGATGAGATAGGACAGCTCCTCCACGCATTCCCCAACTCCGATCGCCGGAATCCGCTCCTCGAAAGCCGCGCCTCTAAGCCCTAGCTCAGCCGCAGGAGAGAGAGAGAGAGAAGAGAGAAGAGAACGACAGGGGAAGAAAGAAGGAAAGAAAGAGAAAGAACGAGCTTAAATAGAAAGCTGGAATCGATCACAGCCGTCTGATTCGATCTCTCCCGATCGAGCTCCGATCTTTCGATCGGACGCACCCTAAAGGTTATAATCAAACACATACATCAATCAAAGGCCATGTGTGCAACGCGGGTGTGAAACTGACCACCAGGGAGCATATTTACCAAAATGCCACTGGGGTAAAAAATAGCGATGCGATCAACCGATCGCATCCCAAGGCCAACCGAGCCAAACCACAAACCCAGACCCTCGACCTAACGCGGTCGGACCAGGTTGGAGGTACGGGTCCTCACAAGGCCGGATCGGTGACGGGATCGACGAAGGGGAGCTTTGGACCGGCGACGGGATCGGCGAAGGGGAGCTTTGGACTGGCGACTGGATCGGCGTCGGCGACAGGAGAGGTGTGAGGAGCCGTAGAGGTCGTTGGCGGCGGAGCAACATCAGCTGCAGGCGTCCCCGCATATCCTCGCCTTCTAGGAGGATGGGGTGCCGACCGGATTTGGAGGTGACGGCGGCGGCGGATCTAAAGGTGGGAGCGGGCGGCGAGGCGGTGATTGGATCGACAACAGGGAGCTCTGGATCGGTGACGGGGAGCTTTGGACAGGCGACTAGATTGGCTTCAGGATTGGCGGCAGGAGAGGTGAGAGGAGGAGCCTTAGAGGTCGTTGGCGACGGAGCAGCAGCTACTGCAGGCGTCCCGCATATCCTCGCCTTCTCGGAGGATGGGAAGCTAACCGGATCTGGAGGTGGGGGTGGATCTGGGGGTGGGAGCGGCCGGCGACGGACGATGAGATCGTCGACGGGATCGTGACGGACGAGATCGTGATGGAGGAGGAGATCGGCGTCAGACGGCGACCTCGAGACCTGGGGGGGACGGCGGGGCGCCGACCTCGGGACCTGGGGGGACGACGGGGCGTGGACGCTGCGGTGGGGGGGTTTAGGGGGGAGGGTTTAGTGGGGGGTTAGGGGGAGGGTTTAGTGGGGGGTTAGGGTGTATATAGATAGAAGGTAAGAGATAGTTTTGTCTTTTTTCATTTTTAGTGGTACTAAAAAATTTAATATTTTCTATAAGGAATCAAATGACAAATTGATCTCTATAATAGGAGACCATTTTCTTTAAGAATTCTTCCCACTTATGTCAAAGTATTTTGTTTGTGGTTTTAGATTTAGAAATTCATGGCAATTGAAATGATCACAAGAATATTTGTCCTGTTTTAAAAAATTCAAGACTAAATTTTTTTTTAAAAAAAGGAAAAAACTAGACTTATCGGAATCCACAATCGTGTGTGCAGGGGTGACCTCACGAGTCACGTCATCAATAAATTGGATCAGATCCAAATGAGAATTAATTCACCCAAACCATATGAGCGCATTAAATGATGCGTGTCGTATAACTTATTTTAATTGAAACAAAGAAAGAAGTGTGGTGTGTTTTATTAGTACTAATTGCTGGTGGGGACGTCGGACCCACATGCAGTACGCCTGCATCTAATGGCTAAGGATGTGACAAAACTGTAGCTATTGCATTGCAATGTTCATGCGCAGAGAAACCTTGGCCGAAGAACAGATGGATATCGCGTTACTGGAAAACCTTGCATGATCCATGCTCTCTACATATAGGTGTCGGTGGGTGTCGGTAGCTAGGCAAGCAGCAGTGCTCATCGTGATTTTGGAGCTGTTTCGTTGTTTACATCAACTAATGCATTATGCATCAGTAGGTCTAAATCAATATTTGGTTGATCAAATACATAAACCAATACAACCATCAACTGATATAAAAAAAACCCTTGATGTTGTTGTTAGTTAAAATAACGGTTAACCAATAAATGATCGACACGTAAACAAAATAATAATGATAGATGATCGATGGATATATGACTTCATCGTCTAATACGAATGGACGATCAAATGTTGATATGTAGAAAAGGAAAATCGTCCAGATGTCATTGATGTATGTGCAAAGTCAAGTCATCGGCAAAAGACAATGGTGAAGCATGTGAAAGAAGATCATCGACCAAAAGCTGTGACGAGACAAGAAAAAGCTATCGGCCATAAGCAATTACAACAAGTGCAAATAAAGATCATTGACCACGTGTAGTCATGACGCGTACAAAGAACGATTATTAGTCAGACGTGTGCAATGAATGATTATCGGCCACGTGTGGTTATTAACCAAGAACTGAACGTGAGGAAGCCGTTTATAGCACAGTTGTAGCACGATCTCCTATATTTGTGCCATGATCACTCAAAGCGGGAACGGTTATTAACAGTAGGATATAAATATGTTTTCTTTACTATTGTAATCTCTCTGACACTTTGTAACCAGCTTTCATGCATGGATTTTACGTTCCATTTGTACCTGTAAGTTCTTTCAATTAATGGAGCATATATTGTTCTTCTTTACTGTTTTCTTAGATTAGTCTAGTTACTGTAGTTTGCTAATCTTAGTCTCTTCCAGTAGATTAATTTAGGATTAATGTAGGGTTAATATAGTTCTACTCTAGATTTAATTAGTTTAAAGTGCTTTATGTAGGGTTAATAATTTAAGATTTTTGTAGGGTTAATATAGCTTTACTTTAGATTTATTTAGTTTAAAGTGCTTTATGTAGTTCAAGTAAATGCAAAAAAAAAAATTTATATTGGACAGGGATAGCGTGACTTATGATATGGTCACAGGCGCACATAATAAAAAAAATAAAAAAGCTTACGTTATCAGTACAATTGCATATGTGAAGAATTTGTCCCACTTATGTCAAAGTATATTGTTTGTGGTTTTAGATTTAGAAATTCATGATAATTGAAATGATCACAAGAATATTTGTCCTGTTTTAAAGATTCAAGACTCAAAAAAAAAAAAATTTTAAAAGGAAAAAACTAGATTTATCGGAATCCACAATTGTGTGTGCAGGGGGTGACCTCACGAGTCACGTCATCATTAAATTGGATCAGATCCAAATGAGAATTAATTCACCCAAACCATATGAGAACATTAAATGATGCGCGTCGTATAACTTATTAATTGAAACAAAAAAAGTGGGTAGCTGACGTGTACGCGTGACGCATGCATTTAGGGAAGTAGATATATCGCTGGATAGTACCAATTGTGATTGTTATAGCAGTACTGTTTATGTTTGATGTTTGTGGGAGGAACACGTCCTCATAATTGGGTTTGGGTTTGAGTGGACCAGCAGCATGCATGCCTTCCTTGTTTCTTTCTAAAGGTTTTGTTTGGTTGTGTTAGCTTCTATTAGTGGAAGTGCCCAGCAGGCAGCGGCAGCGATAGTAATACATTCTTGAACTCTACTAAATTCAGGAAGAAAGAGAAAGTTGGCAGGGAAAACAAAATAAAGGATGTTTAAATGCCAAATTAATTAATAACCCCGAGTCCCGAGAATTCTTATTGAGAAGCTAAAATCATAGCATTTATGTTGATATTAATGCCATATATAGAATAACTCGTAAATGGGCTCTGGAATCAAGACGCTGTAAATGCTCAGCCCAAGAGGTAAATTCAAGTAATTTTTTATTTGTGCCCTTATCATTTTAGCACTTAATTTCAACATGATGAGCTTTCCGATTACTAGAGATTAACATCTTTTGAGTTCTTTTTTCTTAGAAAATATTTGACTTAAACCAGCTGCCAGTTGTTTTGTTTCTAGAATAAACTGTAGTTTAAACAATGGGTTGCTTAATTTTATAATTCTCACGGCTGGAATCCATGCTTGCTAACTTTGGTGGTTGGCAATAAAAACTACATTAGTGTTTGGTGTTCATAATCTTTTTTTGTAAAAAAGACCACAATTCTTTCTAAGATGAGCCTTTCAAGGCACGCTTCACGCTTGGAGGGTATGACGACAAATATCACTATTTGAAAGAGTATATAAACAAAACCCTTTATAATTTAAATGCACAAATCACCAACCTATTATTGACAAGGAGGGTTTTTTCGCAACAAAACACCAGAAGAAAGGCAGATGATTTTTTTACAAATAGACACAAAATAAAGACGGTATTCACAAATAAAACTCTAAAAATTAACCGCTGGGCTATTCCGCCATACGTGCGGATAGTATTGCCCGCTTCTGTAAGCGTGCCGGGACAGGCTTCTCCTGGCTCAGTGGTGATGGCGTGAAGGTTTTGAATTTACTCATGTAAGCTGTAACTAGTCTAATGACTGAACTCATAAAAAGAAAAAAAACCGCTGGGCTATTCCGCCATACGCGCGCGGCGCGCCAGCGGCACCGCGTGCGCCCACTTATTAACTGCTATTTTTCAATTTGACCCTCCTTATTTAACTAAATATATTATGCTAAATAGCCATGATGGAGACTAATGATCACATGTCGTGCATAATTATATCTCCACAAGTACCTGATACCATTTAACAACCGAAGTCACCGTCCTCCAGGATGGATGGATGCATGCATGCATGACCATCAACATTCCACATGTCACCCAACTTATACCCATCCCCATCACTTTTTAACTAAAACACCCTAAAACACACTTGTTTTAAGGACATTCTCCAATATTAACCCCCCACCTCTTCCCACCTCTTGTCTAAATAACCCCCCGGACTTTTTTTTTTGTTAATTTGACTCTCGCCGCCTCATCTCCGAATCCGCCGCGCCTCGCCCAAAAATATAGCGATCGTAACCCCCGACCTCCCCGCCGTCTCGATCGGCGGCCGAGCGAGGGCGCACCGCGTGTCAAGCGCGGCACACCGGTTTGGACTCCTCTTCCTCCGCCTTTTACTCGACTTGGCACCTGCCTCGCCTTCTCGAATGGCGGCTCCGGAATCGGCGGCGGCGGCGCTGGTGAGCAGGCGCTGGAAAACCTAGTTCTTGGGGGAGTGGGAAGAATGGGGTCTCTCGAGGCGGGGGCTTTTGCTAAGCGGGCGCCGACGCCGTTGGCGCTGAGGGCTTCCGTGGGGTTGCGGGGGGTGGCGGTTCGGTCTAGATCGAGGATTGCGAGGTTCTTGCTCTCGGAGAAGGTGGACTACTTCCAGTGGATTTGCACCGTTGTGGCGTTCTTCTTCGTGGTGGTGCTCTTCCAGGCGTTTCTTCCGGGATCCGTGCTGGAGAGATCCGGGGGTGACGAAGGTAATGAACGAGGCGGTGGGGATCAGGGGTGGGTGGGGGGTTTTGCAGGTTTGGAGTTTGGCGAAGGAATCAGGTTGATGCCGGTGAAGCTGATAGAGAGGCTGGAGAGGGAGAGGGGGGAGCAGAATGCTTCTTTAGTGGTGGCAGGGAGGCCGGTCACGCGTGTCGGGCTCCGGAGGCCAATGCTTGCATTGGTGGGCGTTCTTCTTGGTTTTCTTGTTGGGCATGAAAATTTGATGGGTTTTGACGGTATAGTTGCTGCCTTGAGTGCAGGTAGTTCCAGATCTCAAGCCGGATGCTATGCAGCTGAAGATGGTCAGCATTGCTATGGCGTTGAAGGAGATCGGATATGATATTGAGGTATGACCTTGAATGTTGGTTTATGTCTACAAATGAGTTGATCTTGTCCTTTTGTTTTCTGAAGCAGAATTAATTGGGACCAAACCTTAGTGCATGTAGGATGGAGATAGTTCTGCTTTTGTCCTTGGATTGTCATTTGTGACTGTGGGAGGTGCAGTTTGCATTTCATGAATGGAACATCATTGTTATGGCACTTGGTATTCTTGTAAACCTAAGAAATAAATTTTGAAAATCTCACCTGTCTGCACCTTCCATTCATTCTAACCATCCAGGAAAATAAATGAAAGCAGCCTTTCGTGGGAAGTTGGATCCAAAAGTCTAATTTCCATTTATCTTACTGTTCAAATTTCAAAAGTTAGATTTCAGCCCAAAGGTAATGGAAACATGCTTTTCAATGCTTGTGAAGCCATCTAAAGTTTTTTTAAGATTCCGACATGCTGCCATTGGTTGGGGATAAAGAAGATTTTAACTGGAAGCATTTTTTTTTGTTCAAATCTCAAGGCAACCTTTTCCTACTGTGTGGATTTGGGGTAAGGGATATTTGACTGGAAACATTCTTTTCTTTTCCGGTCAACATAGAACCTTTTCCTATGGAACCCGAGTTCTCTTAAATCAATTCTCTAAGGCTAACAATGCCCTGGTTTGTAGTGTTCTAGCAAATTGTCAGAGAATAAACTTTAAAGAAATGATAAAGTTTTATTCCTTCGTAATTAAGGCTAATCATCCCTAATAATATTGGTCTTGATGCACCAACTAGCTACACCCATCATGTCTTAATTTTTTCACTTTGTGGAGAAGTATCAATTATTAGCATGTCTTCATTTGTGAGCCTTAGATCTACCTAAGACTTCAGTTATAAAGCTGAATTAATGGTAAAATTAAATATAAATGAACCTTGTCATTGTCATACTTAGAAGCCAAGCCTGAAATTTTGCACTTTGATAGGATTTAGATCCCTTTTGCCTATAGATATAAGGGAATCCATCTCTCCTTTCCATTTTGTAATCATTTTAGTTTGCAAGGGCCGAAGGTGCTCTGCTGAAACTAGAATATCTTCCTTTCTCACTCAAAGCTTTATTCTTTACATACTACTGTTTTATTTACAATTTCCTCCTGCGGTCACTTTACATTTTTTCCTTAATATTTGTACTCGACTCATCTGTCTCCCATTTTGCAATATGTTTTGTTCTTCTGATTCTACAGGTTTACTCGTTTGAGGATGGCCCTGTTCATGATGTCTGGAGAAGTATAGGAATGCCGGTGATTGTTCTGCCTTTTGACTCGAAATCGGAGATGACTGTGGACTGGTTGAAGTAAGATGTCCTGTTCTAGACGTGTCTAGTTCCTATTTAATAGTTGGTTGGCCATCAATATCTGGCATAGTTTTTCAGAACCTTAAGCTTTTAAAGTCTGATTTTCTTAATCAAACTCCATCATTTGTTTTCTGCAGCTACAGTGGTATTATTGTCAGTTCTCTTGAGGCCAGGCGCATAGTTTCTTGGTAATGTAAACCTCCAATCTTATTTTTTATATCTCAATGTAAATTATTAAAGTTATAAATGTTCCCACCAAGTTCTTTCAGAGAGCTGATATATTTATGCAATTTGACAGTCTTTTGGTGGAGCCTTTCAAATCTATACCTGTTATATGGGATATCAATGAGAGGTCCCTAGCACTTCGCCTAGGTTTATATTCGACAAATGGCCAGAGTCAGCTTATCAACGACTGGAGACAAGTTTTTGGCAGAGCTACTGTGATTGTTTACCCCACCCATGTAATGCCGGTAATGTTCTTTGTTATGCTCAATCTGTCTATGAAGCTTAAGAATCTTTATGTTGTTGATCACTCACATGAAGGAACTAAGATAGAGTGTATGTTCTCTTCTGGCTAATGTTTAATGCCTTTCATTTTGTCAGATGATGTATTCAGCAATTGATCCGGGGAATTTCTATGTTATTCCTGGATCTCCTACTGAAGGTTGGGGAGCAACTAGCTTTATTACTTCTCATAGTGAGCTTGATTTACGAGCCAAAATGGGTTACGGATCGGAGGATTTTATCATTTTTATAGTTGGAAGTCAATTTTCGTACAGTGGTGTTTGGCTAGAGCATGCTATTGTCTTGAAAGCTGTGGCTCCGTTACTTCATGGGTTTCCTAACGACAACAGTTCAAAATCTCTGCTGAAAGTCGTCGTCTTAAGTGGAAATATGAATGCTTCATACAAAATGGCATGGGAGGTAGTGTTTCATGTTGCTTCTTTCTTAGGTGGTATATATCTAGTTCTTATTGCTAGTTTAGTGAAATTAGATAAGTAATTTTGATAATGTCCATATAGAAACTGGTCAACTAACCATTGCCTTGGCCTCTTATATGCAGACCATTACACCGAACTTTGGTTACCCGAGGGGCCGTGTCGAACTAATTATTGCTGATGGGGACACTAACAGTTTCCTTGGCATAGCTGACCTTGTAATATATGGGTCATTTCTCGAGGAACAATCATTTCCTCCTGTTTTGATTGAGGCTATGAGTCTTGGGAAACTGGTTGTTGCTCCAAATCTAGGCATGATCAGAAAATATGTATGTTTGTGAGTACTGTTTATATTTGATTTGTCTGCTTTCTGTTTCCCTGGTTCTCCTGCTTTTGTTTTTGTTATATCCAACATGCATCGTAAACTGCAATTTAAATGACTTTTAGGTTGAAGATCGGATCAATGTATATCTTTTCCCAAAGGAGGATGTAAACATGCTTACCAGGACTCTCGGGCAAATTATCTTGGAGGGAAGGCTGTCTTTATCGGCTAAGAAAGTCGCAACTACCGGCAAAGAAAATGCCCGAAATTTAATGGTTTCAGAAAGTATTGAGGGTTATGCATCACTGCTGGAAGCTGTTCTAAGGTTTCCTTCAGAAGTTTTATATCCGAAGGCTGTGTCAGAAATTTCTCCAAGGTTAAAAAAGGAATGGCAATGGGATCTGTTTAAGGACATGGCAAGTGCATATTATGCGGATAGCACTAGAAGAAAGGGAATAGTGGATGAGCTTGAGGAGCAATGGAATTTTACACATGTGTCAAATACAACCTCAGTGGTGGATGACGCATTCTCCTCAATGGCCTGGGAGGAAGAAAAAAGAATTGAGATGACAAATGCTAGAAAGAGGTTAGAAGAAGAAGAGGTAAAAGAAAGAGCTTAATAAATGTCACTACGGTTGTAACAGGTTGCAGTGACTTTCTTTAACTACTTGTTTCAGAGGACTGTATTCTGTTGAACCTTGATGCAGTTGAAGGACAGAATTGACCAGCCTCATGGAACATGGGAGGAAGTTTACCGGAATGCCAAGCGAGCAGATAGGGCTAAAAACGAGTTGCATGAGAGAGATGATCGGGAGCTTGAAAGGACTGGTCAACCTATTTGTATATATGAACCATATTTTGGAGAAGGCATCTGGCCTTTTCTTCACAACACCTCTCTTTACCGTGGAATAGGCTTGGTAAGTTTATGTTTCTCCCATATCATAGATTGTGGTGTTGTTTCCCTTGTCATATAAGTCGATAATGATATTGGATTCTTACATTTGGGTAATTATATTTGGAAGCTGTTGACAAGTGTTTGATAAGTTGCTAGATCACTTCGTCACCTCCACGAATTAGTCAGTGACAATATGAAATTGTTGCAGCATATCTGACATTTGGTGTGCATTTAGCAGTGTTTTATGACATCACTTGTAGCCGTAATATTGATGGGTCAAAATATTTTTCTCTTACCATATTTTGAATGAATCTAGGAAAGGTTAATAAGTTGCAAGTAAAATTGCAGCAAGTTGTGAGCTGATCCTAAGTAATATAGTGATAACTGGACAGATGGAATAATGGTTCTTTTGGTTACTTCCTCTCATACTTACCTCAGTATATTTGCTTTGCTTAATGATAGTCCTCCAAAGGCCGAAGACCTGGTGCAGATGATATAGATGCTTCTTCTCGACTTCCACTTCTCAGCAATGCGTATTACCGAGATGCACTTGGTGAACATGGAGCGTTTTTTGCTTTAGCAAACAGAATTGATCGTATACACAAAAGTGCTTGGATCGGATTCCAATCTTGGAGGGTGGTCGCCAGAAAGGTAAATTCTGATCATACTGTAGCTTTATCTAAGTTCTTCTGGAAATACTGATACGGTATCCTTGTCTGAATGAGTTACATAATTGCGCATCTTTTATTTTCAATCTAGGATACTTTAGTACTGGTTTGTCATTTATATTTTTTAGGGTTAATAACATTTTACTCTCCTCTAGTTTGGAAATATGTCAATTTACCCTCCATATATTTTAAAACGTGACAAAACACACCCTTAATTTATCAATGTGATCGTTTTGGACCCAACCGTCTAACTTTGTTAGCCGGGCTGATGGCAAACCTGTTAAATAACGTGCGATGCACGTGACCCGGTTTCACCGGTTTTACTCGTCTCCAACGTGGCCACCGATCTCACTGCCATCTACTCCGGTGACCACCCCCATCTCCTGCCATCTCTGAGACCTTCTTCAACTCTCATCTCTTCCCATCTCCCTCTTCTCCATCCTCCATTCTCCTCCACTGCCCCACCTCACTTTCCACCATCGCAGTCACCTCCTGTCACTGTCCCGGCGAAGCTCCAACTCCGGCAAACCCCATCATCCCACTCCCACCTTCCCTGGTGAAGATGCGCGGCCAATCGCAGCCTCTCTACTCCACCGACGCGCAGCCACCCGCTGCTCCTCTCCGCCCCTTCGTCGGGGCCTCCCAGCGTCCCGAGGAGGCCACGAAGTCTCAACACCACCTCCATAACTTCTCGTACCCGATCCTCACGAAATGGGGCGGCCAACACCTCCTCTGCTGCGCCGGCGTCAACCGCAACGGCGATGTCATCGGGCGAAGCTCATGGCGCACCTCTGCGAGGCGGCGGACCGGATGGAGCTCCCTAGGGTTTGGGAAGAGTTGACATGGCCTCTGGAGCCGGTGGATCCGGGGCGGTCGTGGACTTTGAGGGCTACGCGGGCGACGAGGTCACCGGAGCAGAGGACGAGCCCTTCTCCGCCACCGGCCGCGTCGACAGTGATGGAGAGAGTGAGGAACAGAGGACCAGTTTTTGGGAGAAGATGTGAGAGAGAGGAAGAGGGTGATCCCGGGGACCTCTTCATCGGAGATGGTCGGCCATGCCGTCGCGACGCCCATGAGGAGGAGTAGCATGGTTTTGGCGGCGCTGGCCGATCACCCCCTCTTCCTCTCTCTCACATGTTCTCCCAAAAACTGGTCAAATCAGTCAAAATCGGTCAAACGGACCTATTTAGCCGGTTTATCGTCAGCCCGGCTAACGGAGTTAGACGGTTGGGTCCAAAATGACCACATTGATAAATTAAGGGTGTGTTTTGTCACGTTTTAAAATATAGTGGGTAAATTGATATATTTCCAAACAAGAGGGGAGTAAAATGTTATTAACCCTATTTTTTAGCATTGAAGAAAGTAAAGTTCAAGCTAGGTTTTGATCTCCAAGTAAGTGATTTTAGGGGGAAAGTCTATGAAGGCATAATGTGTATGAAGTAGGTTAGCCTTGACATTTGAATAGGCAGCCCCAACACTTAGAGCTGGTTGTTGATCCTGTACTTGTGATAGTAGATTTCTAACAACTATCTAATCCTGGAGTTAAACAATATCTTGGTTGTTTTCATGTAATGCGAACTAAGTGACCACATTTCATACAATGCGAACTAAGTGATTCTTATTGCATCTTATAGGCTAGCTTATCTAAGACAGCTGAAACTGCGCTGTTGGAAGCTATTGAAGCACACAGGCATGGAGACACTCTGTACTTTTGGGTTCGAATGGACAAGGATCCAAGGAATCCTCTTAAGCACGATTTCTGGTCCTTTTGTGATGCTATAAATGCTGGAAACTGCAGGTCAGATACTATTCTTCCTTAGAATTTTATTGAAAATGCTCGTTAGCGGTTTAAAAAAACACTGCAGTTTCTTGGTCTCGATCTTATTAAATCACTCCACCATTTGGAGCTTTTGTTTGTTTACCTGGTAAATTGTTGAATACACCGAGTTATTTCATTGAAGTCGGCACCAGTGAGTTTTGAAGCCATGCATAGTTTGGTTATTGTTCGATAGCATTCACGCGATTTTGGGTCCTATTTTGGCTTATATTCTTGTTCTACCTTCCAGATAGAAGTATTTATGCATTTTTATTTAGTTTTGTTACTTAAATTGCTCGTTCAATAATATTTCTGTTCTTTTGTGCTCATGGGTATTATATTTTATCCTGTATCGATACTCTGCTGAATGCTGTATTGATGAACTTCTCTTGAGCTAATGCATCTAATATTTCTGTTCTTTTGTGCTCGTGGGTATTATATTTTATCCTGTATCGATACTCTGCTGAATGCTGTATTGATGAACTTCTCTTGAGCTAATGCATCTACTGTTCTTCCATAACTAGCACTGTAACCAATATTATGCTGTTTAACTGAACTGTCTTGTGTTCTCTGTCGGGTTCTTGATTTGAAGGTTTGCGGTTTCTGAGGCTCTTCGAAAAATGTATGGTTTACCACATGATTGGGATGCTTTGCCGCAAATGCCTGGGGATGGGGACTCTTGGTCTGTCATGCATAGCTGGGCTTTGCCAACAAAGTCTTTTCTTGAGTTCGTCATGTTTTCAAGGTAGACACATTATTATGTCTTTTGTGGTGGTTTACGTCTACAACAATGTCTTGTTTCTAGTAATGAATGGCATATATTTTGCTTGCCTATACTATGCTATATTTCATTTATTTTTCACATGATATGCCTATTTGTGGCAGTATCTCTCGCGTTTCACACAAAAGCACAAACACAAGTATACACTGAAAGACCAATGTGCTGATGGTTAGAGAGATTTTTGCTGGTTATTATATTTGCTCATTGATGGAACAGCTCCTCTCAGGGATATACTTTATACTTGTTATGGGATGAGTATGTTGATCTCCTACTATATCTTTTATGCATATTTTGTGAAAAAGGTTGTTGGTTGTCCATGCGATATATTGTTGTTCCTCTTGGTCTTGCAGTCTTCTTGCAATCTCTTTTCCTTTTTGTTTGTTATCAAGCTAATTTTGGTGTGGTTGGTTTTTAGATTTTACTTCAAATGAAAGCTGGATGATTTCGTTCATTAGATGTAGGACATAGTTGATCGATGGCATGTGCACATGTATGAACAGACCTGCAATAAATGTGTCTATGTTTAATTCTTTGTCAGTGTTTGTGCTAATTGTATACATGACTATAAGTAGTTCTAAATTTGTTTGTAAACCTATCTGCAGAATTTTTGTGGATGCACTAGATGCACAAATGTATGATGAGCACCATCAAAGCGGGCATTGTTATTTAAGTTTATCAAAGGTACTGATTCCTTCTGTTGCCTGTGCTAAATCTATTTTGGTTATGTTGATTTTTAAATACTTATTGTGAAGCGGAAAGAACTGTCTGTATCAAGGTACAAGTTCGATGCTAAATCTTCATGGTGTTTAGAGATTGCTCGTTTTCTAGGGCTTCATTGTGTATGACAAAATGGTCCAAGTTATTAAGTAAAAGATGCATAAACAACTAATTATGAGACATTTCAGAACTTTGTATATGATGACAAATCTTATTAGTGGCCTAATTAATCCGGATCAATATCAGATTCCAAGTTGTTGAGCTAGGGGCCATGTGGAGCAAATTAAGTTGTGGAACCACATAGGGGCCTTTCAATACTTAGCATGATGTATGTCGATATGATAGTACCACTAGTTCAAAATGTATCATTTGAGGAGACATATGGTTGTTTCATTGAGGGAATGCGAGATAAAGTCAGGTTATGTTACAGAAGTACATAGATTGATCTAATGTTAATATGGAATTAATGTAATATGTGCTCATATTAATGTAATATGTGCAATATGTGCTCATATTAATGTAATATGTGCATGGAATGCTTGTTGTAAGTTGGTTGTTAAGAGAGTAAAAAGACAGAAAGCAGTGCTTTAGAGCACGTGCCGCATCGAAAAATTTCAGATTTGTATGAGTTGGTTAGGAGTTGAATTGGTCAGATTCAACCTGAAATCTATGTATACTTGAGAGTTAAACGTAGACTACCTAATTTTGACCTAAACTTACCTGAAGCATTTTTTTTATAGTATCTTTGAGTAATTGCACTAAGGTCGAGTCTAAGGATTACTTTGTCGACCGGCAACCTTGGTGCCGGCCGGCAAATCTCGAGCCGGTGGCTTAGTGGCTCTGGCTCTGGCTCAATGGATTTCGTAGGTGAGCTGATTGTGGTGTCGGTCGATACATGGTGTTGCAGGCTGGCAACGGGTTAGTCCTGATCGAAAAGAAGAGGGGAAGAGAGGAAGAGAAGAGGGGAGGAACCAGAGAAAATAAAAGGGGAAAAAGGAAGAAGAGAATGAGGAGAAAGGATAAAGGAGAGGAAGATGAGGGTTAAAGAAGAGGAGGGGAAGGAGAGAGTGGAGAGGAAAAAAAAGGAGAAAAAATAGGGAGAAAGAGGAAGGAAGAAGGCCGATCGCCGGAGGCGGCGGCAAAAGAAGGAGCATCGATCGTGGGTTTCCCTGTCTCTCTTTTCCTCTCTTTTTTTCCCTTTTGTCTTTTAATTAGAATATGTTACCCACTCCTTTCTTGTTATTTGCAGATATAATTGTTCTTTTGTCTGCTTAAACCATCTTAATGTGGAGTTAATTGTACACTTTGTAAGCATTTAGCTCAACTTGTAAAAAAAACATGGTGTTAATTAGAATCTCCTGTAGTCGCTTAAAATATCCACTGAAACAGCACCAAGTCCTTGGGTTTCCCCATATCTCTCTTCCTCTCTTTTCCCCCTTTTGGTCTTTTAATTAGGATCCATTACCCACTCCTTTCTTGTTAATTGCAGATATAATTCCACTTTTTTCTGCTTAAAGCATCTTAACATGGTGTTTATTGGTATCTGGCTCATAGTCCATCTTTTAACCAGTAATTTCTTTTTTTTTTCATCCTTTATTTTGTGAAAGGATTTTATTGCACCGGATAAAACATATACATTGCTTCTCGTTTCATGTCATAGGACCGGCATTGCTACTCTCGTGTGCTCGAGCTGCTTGTGAATGTGTGGGCTTATCATAGTACGCGGCGGATGATTTATGTAAACCCTGAGACAGGAGAAATGCAGGAGCAGCACAAGTTAAAGAGTCGAAGAGGTCAAATGATGGTCAGATGGTTCTCTTATGTGACGCTCAAGAGCATGGATGAGGATTTAGCAGAGGAGTCAGACTCGGATCATCCTGATCGACATTGGCTATGGCCTTCAACTGGTGAGGTTTTCTGGCAGGGCATCTATGAAAAGGAGCGGAACATGCGCCATCAGCAAAAAGAAAAAAGAAAGCAGCAGAGCAGGGATAAAATTCAGAGAATAAAGAATCGAGCACGCCAAAAAACAATTGGAAAGTACATAAAGCCACCACCAGAAGGAACTGGTGATATTAACATGACACATAGTGCCCAGTAATTGTTTTGACAGAAGATTTGATAAATTCTTTCTCTCATTCTTTTTCTTCACTCGGCCTTGTATATTGAAGGATGCACAGGTCATGGTTAGCTTGATTAGGGTTGTATTCTTTTCCTCCACCACCCCCTAGGTTTTTAAAGCAGTCTTTTTAAGCCCTGCATTAAACATTGGCTATCAGAGCTGTAAATCTCCCTCGGTCCTTGGTATTTTTCTTTGTACTTGCTAGGCTGTTCTTTTGGGCCCATTATGCTGGGGATGAAAGATGGTGTCTAATTACCAGTTAAAGGAATGGGCGATTGCCTTATTTCTTGTAAGAAACAGTTCAGAGAACAAATTTTGATTACATTCTTGCTGTAAATGTTAAGGTGCATTTTGTTTCAGTTTGCGATTTGCATGATTTGTTGTACGAAAGCAAGTTCAAAATAGAGAATTCCACCTTCTCTGGGTAACTCAAGTCATGGAAGGTTCGTTCAAATTTGGAAGTCGTTCTCTTTGGTCCCTGTGTTTTTTTGTGCTCAAAATACTCTATCGTGGTTTAAGAAGCAGTTCTTCATAGTCTCTACATGTGTGCCTGTCGTTGGCTATTAATCTGGAATGACTATCCAGCTTAAGTTCCCGCTTTTCAATCAATGCTTCCAATAGTGAGGTGACTATACTATAATTTATTTATTGTTGAGGTTCAAGTCAATCAAAAACCTAAGTATGTCTGTCTTAAAGTTATCTGGCAATAATCTACTGGTATCTGTAGTGATTATGATGAGTATGCTTCCATCCTAGTTTGAAGAGAACCAACGATATGATATAGCCAGCCTTCTATCAACAATTACTGTATCGATGTCACGTGTCGTGTCGGTCTCCTCCTTTTCCTTCAAGAAGGAAGGGCAGATACTTGGCACAGACACTATGACGGCGGGCATGCTATTCCATGGTTTCCATGACATTGATGGATCTCTCCATGGTGACAGGCTTTCACTGAATAAGGCTATGTGTTAGAGAGGAAATCTAACCGTTGACCGGTCAAATAGTCAAAGTCAAAATCCTATTCCACACTTAAGTATCAGATGATTGCAGTTGAGTTCTACTCTTTCGAATTAACGAACCAGAGATGTCAAGTAATATGGAAATCTAGATTAGACCTAATTAAATAATCTAATTATCAAGATTAACTCTAAATTAACTTAAGAAAAGCCTTAAAATATCTAAGATTACGGAATTAATTGAGTAAAGCAGTAAAACTCCTAAAATTAACTTATTCTAATGGAAAACAGTAAAGAAAACTGTAAGAAAAGCAAGAATAAAAGAGACTAATTAAACCTAAATTAATCTTAAAATACTCCTATGGTCATGAAGAAAAGAAACAGTAAACTAATTTAATCTTACCTAGAACTAAATTAACTTAATTAAACTATGAAACAGAAACGGACAGAAAACGGAAACGGAAAGAAATCCATTAATCTAGAACTATAAAACAGAAACAAAAGGAAGAAACGATTAAAACGACTACATTATCTAGATTATACTAAGAAAGCAATAAAGAAAATCATTAATCAAACTGAAAGCTTTATTAATCAACTTACAGGTACATAAGAAACGAAAGCCATGCTTAAGAGCAGGTTACAGGTTGTCGAGGGAGTTTACAGTGGAGAAGAGAAGCTATTTATTCTAGGAACTAAATAACTGCTCCCGCCTTGAGCGTTGATGGCGTAAAAGGAGGGGATCGTGCGCGAACTGCTCCATAACAGCTTCTCCCACGTCCGTGTCTGGTTTGGAGAGTACACGTGGTCGATGCTCGTTCGTTGCATACGTCACGATTACGCTGGCTTATTTATCGTTTCTTGTCCACGTCATACATGCATGTGTTTTTTAACCATATTTGGCACACGTGTTAATTGCTTTTGGACGATGATATTGGGTAACATGTCCAATTGTGACTTTTGGGCGATTATCGTCTTTAAATGATGGTGCCATATGGACGATATCGTCCATTTGGTCAATATTCTATCGTCCATTTGGTCGATAGATTCTATCGTTTATTTGATCGATAGGTTTTATCTGGTCGATAAGATTATATGATTATCGTCCATTTAGTCATTACTTTTTTGCCTACGTGTCCGTCATTAATGATTTAGCCATTATTTTAACTAACACTGTGATATTCCCAGAAATCTAGTTCTACTGCTTTGATCCATTCAGTATGCACTTTGTTTGTCCTCATGGGTACTACTAATCTTATCTCGTTAGAGAAAGTAAGTTCGAACAGCATATCCGGGTACATATATATATATATATATATATATATATATATATATATATATATATATATGTATAATATATCAGCACTTATCCTGTTCTATCTCAACACATGAACTCTGGCTTTTTCTCTCTCCCCAGGTATCTTCTAAAGAGCTCCAGCCGCCCTTGATTCATTGAATTATGAGAGAGATTCCCTCAACTCATTTAAATTATTGAACACGAGGCATCTTTGGTAGGTAACCTTGATTCCTTGTGAAATTTGTCAGGTATCATTATATTCACCACCTTTTTGATCAACCAATATATACCCCCCTTCTACTAGCTTGTGGGATCACTCTCCAACATCCATCCATCTCCCTACTTGCATGCATCACCGCCTCAGCCTGACACTTTCTTTAAATCCCCACCCTTCTTTCCAATGACCCCTTTAATTCTTCCCACATGGACAACCATATAGATCTTTTTGTTTGTTATGTTTGAGAAGCTGCCTTAGAACGTTTCTTTTTCGAGAATGAAGGAGAAGAAAAAGAACAATAGTAGCTGCTTAAAGTTAGACATTCCAGCAGTGGATTTAGTTAAGAAGCCAAGCAGTAGCAGCAATGGAGGGTTAAGGTGTCGTAAATGGATCAGGTTTTTATGTGAGTTTGTGAAGGAGGACAGGAACAGGGTGGCCTTCCCACTGAAGGTGGCGCTCTCTATCCTTCTGGTCTCCCAGCTTTTGCTATTCCAGGCACCATTTGAGGTCTTTGGCACCAATACTATTTGGTCCATCTTCACTGTGATCATGATGGTTGAACCCACTGTTGGTGAGTTTCACAAGTGATTACTAGTGCGTTTCATTACTGTGTTGATATTGATAGTCAGTGATCTAATGTTTAATGCTGCAATGTAGCAGGCTCGAATCCATTGAATCAAATGAACTATATATATTCATGCAGGCGAGACGTTCAATAGAGGGTTCAGCAGAGCTCTTGGTGGCCTATTTGGAGGACTTTTCGCTGTCGGAGTGATCCAAGTAGCCGCGACCTCCGGCCATGTTGCAGAGCCATATCTCATAGGCCTAAGCATCTTCCTCGTTGGTAGGAGCTTGATTCCATATTAGAAGAACATGCACCGCCTTTTCTTTGTTAGTCCTTATTCGATATCATCAATGAAATTCTTTCAGAATTTTTTTTTTGTCTAGATGGACATGTCTATCGGTAGTCCACTGCTCATACCGATGGACTAGATGTTAGAATCGGTATCTCACTACCGATTCGTGGTATGTGTAATATATCGTGGCATGTATACAAATCAGTGCTCATTTTTTCAGTATGTGTTGAAAAAACCGTGTTAAGGAGAGGTTTCAATTTTCTGAGAAATGCTGTGAATATGCAGGAGCTGTGACGTCGTTCATGAAGCTGTCAGATTGCCTAACTGGCTACGAGTGCGGCTTCAGGGTTTTCCTCTTCACATATAACATGATCATAGTTTCCGGCTACCGGATAGGAAGTCCAGTGAGGAGTGCCATTGATCGGATGTATCCAATTGGCATCGGCGTGTTCGTTACAGTCTTGGTGAATGCTACCATCTTACCTGTCTGGGCCGGAGAGCAGCTGCACATTATGCTGACTAATAATTTTATTTTGCTCGCTGACTCCCTCGAAGGTACTTAATTGTTAATTTACCATGGAAATAAGGAGATAGATAATTTCATCTTCTCATGATCATCAACTCCTTGGTTTCCTCTTTTTTTTCTTGTGCCCGATTCGGGTTCGAAGAATGTGTGAAGAAGTACCTAAACAATGAGGAATCGGATTCTTTTGAATTCTCAAAGACAGTATTTGATGGTTTTTCGAATCAGAATGTGCTCCAAAGATCCCGAGCAATGTTAAACTCGTCGACAGAAATTGATTCTTTGGTACTGCACTCTTTCAGTCTTTCTAAATGGCTGACTTCATCGTCTAGTTTGTAAGTTTTAAGTAGTAAGTGATTCATAGTCATTCATAGGTGGATTCTGCGAGATGGGAACCACCACATGGGAGGTTCTCTTGCTTCTTCTACCCATGGCCGGAGTACGTCAAGCTAGGTGCCGTGCTCCGGCATTGCGCCTCCACGGTTGTGGCGCTTCATGGCTGTCTGCATTCAGAGATACAGGTCTTCTAAAATTGTTCTCCAAATCAAATTGGCCCAAAAACAAAATAATCTGCTGAACAGCACTGCATACTTCTCCTGCCAATTTGTTTTAACTCATAATTCTTAGATCTTAATAATCTTGCAGGCACCATATAACCTCAGAGCCATGTTCCAGTCGGAGATCCTCGAAGCCGCCGGCCAAGCAGCAGAGCTGTTGCGGAGCCTGGGCAACGCCATGAGAGACATGAAGCATGGTTCTCATATCAGTGTACTAAAACGCATGCATGGCTCAATGGAACGTCTCATGTGCTCCATAGACATGCAATCCCACCTTCTAACCTCCAACCTTGACTTCTATAAGTTCTCAACTAAACAGAGTGAAGCACTATTGAACACTCTTGATTCAGAGGAAGCATCTACAGTGAATATTGAAGGTGACTCTTGCCATGAGAGGAGGAAGAGAGAGAAGAGTAGACTCCATTCTTGGCCTCCTCCAGGAGAGGTGGATGGATTTGAAAATGGAGGTGTTGGTGTCGAATTGATTCTGAGGTTGCAGGCCGTGCAAAGCACCAGAGCACTCTCGCTCGCCACTTTCACCTCGCTGCTGGTTGAGCTTTTGGTCAGGCTGGATCACTTGGTTGATACAGTGGATGTGCTCGCCAAAAAAGCCAACTTCAAGTAAGAGTGCAAAAAAAGCTACTTGAAATATTGAACCGATCCAAGTTTTTGGGGTGATCAGTGAGATTTTACAATATATTTGCAAGTTGGATGAATCATGTTCATTAGACGTGTTAAATTGTAATATACGTGAACTCATCCTTTTCCTAACGGCGTAAGCTTTCGAGATAATTGGTGAAGGAATCGTCTTTAATTTGTCACTATTTTGTTTGTTAATTTGGATCTTTTTGCATCAGAAGTTGTAGTCTATTTACAGTGATTTTATGTTTTTTTTTTTTTTTTTACTGCAATTGAGACCGAGGACTAGGTGTTAAAAGTCAGCTAACACTACGGCCCCAACACCAGCATGCCTGTCTTGCCTGCCGGACGAGATTATCCGTCGCTGCGTTTCCATCCCGCAGTATAAAAGTAAATGGCATCAAAGGATTGGTGCATTACTGCAGTTGATATGCCATCAATCTGATGACCTCCACCCTAAAGATCTTTGCAACTAAATCAGAATACATCATTTTCGTTGTTGGTGAATTCACTGAGAAAAAAAGGCAGTATAGTTGTTGATTGAACGCCATTGCATAACGACGAAAATTTTCAGATGAGAATGAATAATTAACATTAGCATCAATACCCTGGTTAAAAGCATATTAAAAACTCCTACCTTATTCTAAATGGGGAAATTAGTGAAGTTGGTATCAATGATGACCCGGATGATCCTCGAAGAACAATATCAAACAAAGAATACTCTGATTAACTCGAAACCACCTACTTGTTTCTTTAACAGAAGAGAGAATACCATTGGAGATGATAACAACTCGATCAGAGAAAAGAGAGGTGCAGGAGGTTAATTTTGCTCACTTCTTTTTAAAAGGGGAATCATTCTAGAAGAGGCCACCTCTTTCTTGTATGTTGTGACAATCTTTTTGTTAGAGAGATAAGTAACAGGGATTAAGTAATAACAAGGGTTAAAATCATAAAACAATGATGGCAGCTTTTGTTCTTACTGTTTTAGCTGATGGAATATGAGAAGGAATATGGAGTTCCTTTTTCATTCTCTTTTTTCTCTCATATCATGCAAATAATGTTTGGGTTTTTTTTTTTAGCGCTGATTGGTGCACATGCCACGTGACATGTGCACTTCACATTATTGAATCGGTAGCTGTGCTACCGATTCATATACATGCCTATCGGTGGTGGTCATAGGCATGTACAATCTATCGGTACCCCATTACCGATAGGTTCGTTGTCGATTCATATACATGCCTATCGGTAGTCCATTATCGATACATACCTATCGATAGCCAACTACCGATAGACATGTATATGAATCGATAGTTGTGCTACCGATTCATATACATGTGAAATGCACATGCCACGTCGGCATGTGCACAAATCATTTCTGTTTTTTTTTGCATATCACAACCTATATTTTCACGATTTTGCATAAACCCAACTACATTTTCGTTTATTGAGTCTTGATAACTCTATTATTCTTTAATTTGCAAAAATGCACCTATCGTTAGCTTATGGCGTTACCTTTACTTTGCAAAAAAACACCTATATTTTCACAATTTTACAGAAACCCACTTGTCTTTTTACCCGTGAAGATCGATCGAGACTGAAGTTATTTGTTCAATAGAAGGTTAATTTTATTAATTCTCACGTCAAACTAATCGGAATGAAACAACAGTTTACAACTGGTGTTTTTTTATAAATTAAAGAATAATAGAGGTACGGGATGTAATAAACAAATGGTTTCCGCAAAATCGTTAAATATGCAACAATGGAACAACAAGAATTCGCCTGCTCTTACTTGGCTTCATCTGGTAACCCAGGATAGCAGACTGATTCTACCATGTACTAAGGAATCTTTCAAGGAATACAAGCCAGCTTTCTCTCATAGCATTAATAGTTTATATTTCACATTTCAAATAATAGAATTAGAAAGCCAAAGAAAATCCACCTTAATGAGCTGCAGCTGTTTACAAGTGATTACACTTGCTTCTCATCTTTACATCAGAGCAGAAAAAAACATGATATTCTGAGATCAGCCTTCCCCAAAATATTCTGATCCAGCCATCAAAAAGTCCCACGTCTTGGGTTCTTTCAACCTCATGGACCTATGCTTCAGAGGGCAATCAAGCAGTAGACTTACTGACAGAGCTTGGTTGATTGATGTTCCTCAGCCTACATGCCAATGTAAGCAACAAGGACGATGGATCCATCTCTTTCTGATCCAAGAATGAAGCGAGTGAAAGATTGGATCGACAAGGTGAATTGGCTCCCCCCCCCCCCAAGTTTCCATCATCGTTGAGCCTTTTCACATTTGCTTGGAGTAAAATGCTCAGCACACCTCTTGACCAAGGGCGGCTACAAAAAACCCACCAACTTATTCATCATCCTCAACATCAATAACCATCCTCAGGCTTCTTCTAGATCTGTCTAGTTTGGGAAGTGGCTCCATTTCATCTCCTGAGTCTATCAAATCGGCTGGCACAAACGCACTGGCTTCTTCTCCAGAGCCAAAGTCATCCATCATCTCACAGGGCACTTGTGGTCCTTCCTGGGTAGCTTCGCCATTTGAGACATCAAGACCTACACTTTCTTCCGAACTGCCTGCACTATCCTGTTTGTCTTCAAGGCTATAATCCACTGCAGCAGAATTTGCCGCTTTGATTCCACCAGTATGAGATGGCTCTGTCTCATGCTCGGTGACGTCACTGTGAAATTGTGAAGGATGTCAGTTCTTTTGCAGCAACTTCAGCATAAAAGCACATGATGAATGAACTACATAGTGATAAAACTAGGTAAGTTACATTAACCAACAGGCTCGGTTCAAAAATAATTCATGTACCTTAAACTGTGGTGGAAAGAGTTAAACAAATGACAGAAATGATTCAAAGAATTCAATTACATATCAGCCACTAAGTATACATGATAAGACAACCATATACAATGCAATTTACGACGACTTATAGGTACATTAATCCACCTTTTGCAAATACAAGCGGGAGATAAATGCTAGAACTTACCTTTTTTTCTTCACCAACTTCTTTCTTATTTCTTCCTCAAACTGCTGTCCCATTTTAATGTCTTCTGTATCACTGGACTGCTTTACAGCTTCTGATGTTCTCTTCCTTTTAGGAACAATTAGGCCAAGTTGCTTGAGCTTACGCGAAACTTGGGCTGCAGTGTATGTGCTATTGACGTCTAATGAACTTGCAATCATCTGATTGCACTTCTCATGATTCTTAAAACTATAAACAAGATTCTCTAATCAGTAATCAAGTAAAGAAACCACATATTGAAGTACACAAAATGAAACCTACAAATTCAGCACTTTTTACTGAATCACTTCGAAGTCGTTCCCTTACCCGGTCAATGCAAATAGCTAGAGTTGGTGAAAACTATGACAATATGAATCACTACGGTTACAATAGAATGAAAAACCCACCATTCAAAGAGGGCTTTGACCTTGAGTTCCTGCTCTTGGCTGAAGGCACGTATTCTTTTCCTCCTACGGCTGAATAAACACAGAAAGAAATTGGCATTGATAGCCAGAAAAAGGGAAACCGAAGTTGAGTGCGGTGCATCCCTTTCAGTTGTGTATAGAAATTTTGGAACCACACCAAGCGATGATAATTTTAGACATGATGGATGTTCGGACACTAAATTAACAGGGTTCAATGCTGAACATGAAAATTCTTAAATTATGTGCCTATGATTTTTCGACTCTTAGAAATATAAGGAATCAAATCCTCAATTTAACCTGTAAGAATCAGCGAAATAATTCTCATAACAATATTCAATTTCCAAGTAGCAATCCCACCAAGAAAATCACAGTTTCAACAATGGGTAAGAACATAATCCTAGTATTTTCCAGTTGTATATGATTATCCGTCCAGAGTTAGGTAAGTAGACTGCAGTTCAAAGCATTTACAGAATGGATGTCCTCGAGAAAGAAAAGAAAGCATGAAGGCCAATACTAAAAGCTGTTCATGCAGACAAGCATGCCTGGTACAGTAACTGATATCTGTTGGATTAGACACGCATCTATAGTTTTACTAAAGCCTAACCCCACAGACGGTTGCATCTTCTTAGATAACAATCATTTTCCTGTGTCGGCTGCTTACGGTTGTCTTCAAGCATAATTACCACCCTTAAGATCCTTCCCATTTTCTTGTGATAGGGATGATTCCTGAATATCAGAGGAACCTTTAACTCCTACCAAACCTACAACCGTGAAAAGCTGTGAAGCTTCTGAATCTTATCTGCCTAACTTCACAGACAGTTACACCTGCTTAGAGAACAATCGTTTTCCTGGGTCGGGTACTTACAGTTGTGTTTAAGCATAATTACCATCCTTAAATTTCCTTCCTATTTTCTTGTTATATGTATGATTCTTGAATCACAGAGGATTCTTTAACTCCTAGCAAAACTTCAACCATGAAAAGATATAGAGCTTCAGAATGTTAGCCTTAAAACTTGACCTTCTAACAGTCAAAATCATACATATAGATTCTTCATTTTCCCTTAACTAATGAATTAATTAAATCCAGACCAAAAAAGATTTTTCATAGTACAAAGAGTACCTTGAATGAATGCATAGAAACTCTGATGCTTTTTTCAATAATCGCATTCATTGTCAGCAGGATGTGCCTCAAAAATGCTATCTTATGTGTCACTATCCAAGAATTATAGTAACTTACACTGAATTGTCATCGAGTTTTTTTGAGTTAAGGATCGCAGCATCATTTGTAGATGCACTACCAAAACCCTCAATTGGATCATCTCGAGCAGGAAAGGTGTCCTCAGGAGCCAGCTTTCTAATAGTAGCAGCCTTGAGGCCTAGCTGTCTAAGCTTACGAGAAACTTGAAGCGCTGATATTTTCCCTTCAGGGTCCAAAGCTTCTGCAATAAGGCGGCTGCAACGACGATCATCCTTGTATCTGACCGAACAAATTTTCCAGAACCAAAATGAGTTGTTTAGTAATAGATGAGATTGCAGAAATAGGTCTAGACCTTAAGGATTTTATAGTAAATATTGTCTATATCCCAATTTCAAACTAGTTTAACAGTGTATTTAGATCTTAGCATGCCGAGAGCCAAGCAATATGCTCCATGAAATTTGCTTTGCATAAGATTCTTGTAAACGTGGAAAGCATTATGCAAATCCACTTACTTTTCATACAGATTCCTAATATTGGTTTCTTGTTCTTGATCAAAAGCAGGGGCTTTTCGCCTAGCAGGAGCCCTCCGAGTTTGAAGGTCACAGGAAACAAGTTCACTGGATCAATGAGCACCATGGTCAAGAAAAGTTTCAATACCAACAATAAAGGACTAGCATCAAATTACGCATACTTGTCAGAATTTTTATCAACATCATTCTTTGAAACGAACTCTCTGTTGTTTCCATGGCCAAGACTTTGCTTAGTTTTGAGCATCCTCAGTTCACAAGCTTCATCTGATGACTGTGCCTCCCTTCTATAAAATTAGTGATATCAGAGCACAGGAAGAAATTAAACAATCAAATGCTTTACAATGGATGAACTATTGATATTGTAAAAGCAAGACAGAAACCAAAAAACAGTCCACTCTGCATTAAGGAACTTGTGAATTGAGATCATGCTGAATCATTCAATCTTCCAAAAAACACTGTTACCTTTCATCATTGGGACAATGCGAAAACACAAAATCAGCTTCATCATCACCGAGAGAATCTGCTATGCTTTTCCGTGCCGGCTCTTGGCCATTTAAAGAACCACCTTTGCAATCCCAACTTCTTATTTCCTTTTGCAAGTTGTTCTGATCAGATTTTAAAGCTTCTGCATTGATGTAGTGGCATTCTTTGCGTGTCTTCCAGAAGAGAATTTCAACAAAAAGCAAGGGTTGCTTTTTCATTATCTTCAGCATTTTTCTTACAAATGTGGTTAAAAAATCTACAATGTTTGCATACTCCTTGGACATGGATGATTTTTGTTCAGTTAAAATGTCATAGAATGTGGTGAGAATTGATAGCTGCAGGAATAAACAGTCATTGGCGTTAAAGTGAAAGGAATTTCAATGTCCATGCAACTCAAAACACTTTGCAATAAAGTTTACCTGGTAAAGCATTGGAGAAATCTCCAAATCATCACAGAATCTCCGCAGCATGCATATGATATAGTGATTAATCACAACTGAGTTGCTTCTATAGTACTTCAGCAGCCAACAAAGATTATGGACAACAGTATTAGTTGCAAAAATAGCAACCAACCTGGCTACATTAAAATCAACTTCATTTGTAGCAGGTGGCTGATCATCATCTGAAGGATCACTTGCGTCTGCTTGACAATAATTATCTCTAAGATGCCCTGGACCCTGGGGAGAAAGGCCAAGCTCTATGCTTGGTTCAGAAACTGAGATTCCATCCTTGTCAAGAGTTTCGAATGCTGCACTCGGCTCTCTTAACTCGTTTTGCGAATCTACAAATGACTCAGAAGCAGGCATCACAGATTCATTTCTCTTATCCTCAGCATTCACTGGACGGGAATGTTCCCTCATTCTTGCAGTTTCTGCTTCATCCTTATCTTTTGCTGTCTTCTTTCTTCTTCTTCTTCTGGATTTTCTTGCAACCTAGATCATAATGATTTTGGCCAAGAGGAAGTAACTCAAATAGGTTAGAAGTTTCTGCTAAAATTAAGGCCAACCACATCTCCGCAACGGAAAATTTCAAGAATTCAGATTACAAGTTAAAAAGGAGAGAACAAAATATAAGCTGGCCAAAAGACCAAATGCAGCTTCAGACTTACATCCACTCATGCTAGCTACCACACAAGGAAGCCAAACAACTTGTACTTAAGGGGGAAAAAATAGATAGCCAAATTTACTGATGACATGCAAAAGCCAAAACCATCCCTAAGGTGCTATGCTTCTATCTCAAATATTCACAAGGTAAGGTTACATACCCTTAATGTGCCACGGGCTTGTAGTTTCTCCATAAGATGGAAGATAATATGTATCATCTCCAACAAATTCGCAAGATCACTTGCAAGGAAGAAAAAAACACCAAGTTAAGCCTGTCAGTTGTCGTTCTAACATATTTTGATGCAGTTGAGAGTTAGATTTCGTAATAACTAATCAATTGAATCATGCAAACTAATCGAACTAAAATAATAATACAGTGGCAACAGAAAAAATAAAATGTTGGACCAATATAAGTATCTTGAATAAAGCTTCTGTGTTGATAAATTAGAAATTGCTTAGAATCCTTGGAACATCAGAGCTAACATTGCATACATGGCAAATAAAAAGTGAGAACTGGGAGAAGGAGCAATAGTTACAAAAAAAACACAAACCTCTTAGGTTGCTTGTGTGTGTCAAAAGATTTGAACTGATTAAGGAGAAACTGAGTCAGCCCATGTTCTGTCTGATCGTAAAAGAGCTTATATAGTAATATACGAGCTGTTTGAGGCTCTTTTGAATGTTCTGGCAATAATTTTAGCACCAGATACAACATTTGAATCTGCAAAAAGTAACAAGCCTTACAAAAAGTAGCCAAAATTCTTAGAATCACAATAGCCACAAAAATCACCAAAAGTAATTTTGTGGAAAAAGTTGCAAAGAGATATTTATTGCACAAGGTATGACTTTCCCCATTCAAAAGAAGAATACCGAAGGTTTGCATGACTAGCAACATGCAGGATGTTTACCATGTTTTTCATCAGCGATCCAGCTGCAGATACAGATTTGTGGTCATTAGTTTCTTTCAAGGCCTCGAAAGCCTCATGCCACTTCGAGATGACCAAAGAAAACATTGCCTCATTCATTGTTGCCACAATTGGTCCACATAAATGCCCTTGAAAAGATGAGTTATCAACGACAGCAGGGACAAAAGCAACTTCAGATGCAGAAAGTTGCCGCTCTGTTTCCTGATCAAAGAAGTGCACCCACTAGTTAACCGTTGCCAACTTTCCCCGTAGGATTATAAAATGAAAAATTAGACAGTCGGGAAAGGTATAAAATTGGCCTTGTTGTATTAAATGTAGGGCTAAAAACTGCTTTATTAGGAAGATGGGCATGAATCAAACATTGTTTCTTCTTTAAAACAGGATCTGTCAATGGAGAACAGCCAATGTACACTCTTGTAAATTGTCTAGTACTGCAGATCTCATACAGAAATTCCTAGTCTAGTAGGAGTTTATACATTTTTGCTTAGTTCTCTTAGTTAAATTCACGTCGAAGTACAGCAGTGAAAAGATAGCGAGTCTCTAATAAGGCTAAGTTCTTCTCCTGTCTCAAGATCTTTATGCCTACATTTATTCTGGTATAATATCCACTGGGCAACGTTATCCTTTCTATAAAGTTACCTGTAATGCACTTTCATGATAATTGGCTTAGTAAAGCTATAAGGAGTTATGCAGACGTTCCTAGCAGGAACGTGTTTGAATAATACAACTGATATCCTCTGACAATTATTCTGAATATCTCATACCTCTATTGTACTATAATTACTAGAGTATTTACTGCTTGAGAAGGTTTTGGATATTGCATCCGTCCTGCAGTATAAGCTTTTAAAAATAATAACTTTCTGCTCACCTTTGAAGCCAAAAGCCTCTGATGTTGAAATGCTATAACAAAATCAGCGACTTGAAAAAACATGGTAATATCACTATTCTCAATGGCCTGATGCTCCTTTCTGATATCGTCATAAATAGACTGCATCAAAACTGAGAATCATAACGTGAGATAAACAAGAAATGCAATACCAGCGGAAGTGAAGGAAAAGAATTACAAACAATATCCAGGAACTCAATGGATCCTATTTGCCAAAAATTACCATTGTAACCTCCTGATAAGAACTGATTTAAGAAGTTGTATAACAACTCCAGAATGTTCTCCTTTGGCAAAGGCATGCTCTCATGATCCCACACAATTCTTTTCAAAGGACCTCGTTGAACTCGGTGAACTTTAAGCAAAGCATCTCCATTGACAGCAGCAGGATTTCCTTTAAATAATGTCTTAGAACCATCCTATTGCCAAGAGAAAAAGAAATTAAGGTAACGTATTATCTGACATGTATCTCCACATTGTTACAAGTGATTGACCAAGTTCATACCATGCCTAGACGAGTAAATGTTCCACCAAATTGTGCATTGTGCTCCAAGTTCCTTTGCCTGACAATCGTACTTCTCTTTTCTTCCTCCATCATGGACCTGAGAGAATCTACAGATGTTGCAATACCTCCGTCTACCTGCATATAGATACTTCTTCCTGTAAGAAAGCTTCCTAGGTGAAGTCGAACAAAATTAGCAGTAGCAAGCATCAGTTTAATATGCGGAAATATTTATAGAGCTAAACTACAGAGAACTCCGATTGCTAATATCAATTTAAACATATTTTTTGGAGTTCCTAAATGCAAGAAACCATCGCAATATAGGCAAGTGTAGAGCATAAGTGATTCATCAACGAAGTGGGAGAAGTAAAAGGGCCTATGCTACCAGATGTAAAAAATCCTTGGTTATATGTGATTTTAGATCAACTCGACACCAGCATCTAAAGAACAGACAAATAAAAGGATTTGGGGTGACTAGTTCTTAAGACAGGCAAAAATGGAGGGTGTGATTTGACAATATGCTACGATCTGGCTGATGATGTTCACACTCTGCCCTAAAATTAACTCCTTAATCACATGAGTTGAGCAAATGAACTTTTATATGTCTGAAATACATCAGAGAAAGAAAAGGACTTGCAACTATATTGAAAGCATGTTCTCTGTTTTAGGAATTAAACCTTCATGAGTGCAAATTTGTCTGTAAGAAACAAACTATTTTGTTTAATGTGTTATAGCACAAGTGGAAGATTAGAAAAGTGGGAAAAGGAACAATGGCATTAAAGGGTGAGGAAATAAACCTTGGTAATATAACTAAACATGGCTAAAGGCATAAAGTAAGGGTTGCGAAACAAACCTCGAAGCCCTTTGTGGAAGCATTGGCAATCAACTCTGGGTCCTGACCCATAAAAATATAATGGAAAATTTCCAACAAGAGCAAATTATCTTGATGAAGATAGCCACAAGAACCGTCGATATGCTGAGTCAAAACTAAGATGATGTCCGTAACATTCTCCTGGAACAATAGTTCCAAAAACTTTTCTCTCAGGCACAGAAATTTAGTGGCAGATCCGGAAGCCTTCTGCTGCAATGAAGGTTCTTGGACTGCCAACACGTTCCGAAACAAAGTCAGCAGTAGCTGAACTAACTTCCAATCGTCCTCCGTAAAAGCATCACTGAAAAACATTTAGGGAGAAATAAGTAAAACATTGAAATGCTGCCCAATAAGATAATTGCATGCATAGCAAGTGCTTCAGAGAATTCAGGGAGAAAAACAAGAAGGCCAAATTAACAAAGAATGCAATCCTACAGAATAAGATATAAAAACTTCTTTAGATGTGTCTTCATACTCCACCTTGCATGTTTTGGTAGTGCTATTTCTTCTGCCAGCCACTTAACAGGTTATAGCGAAGGTCAAAATGAAACAAAACCATCTATTCAGTGATTTGCTAAGTAGAGGCTTCAAGGCAGCAAGTTCTTTATGGGAAAGGCATGCTTTTAATTTTTATACATGATTAAAACCAATGTAAAGGGAAAAAGGAACTAATCCAGTAGATAGACACGAGCAACAAAGGTTCTAGCAAGACCATTATATAAGAATGACAGCTTTGGTAGAATAAGGACATCAAGTTTCACTGATACAATTAAATTAATTTTCGGAGTCCTGGTGTTTAAAGAGTAAGATTTCTACTTTTCTACGAAGAGGCGTTAATTTTGACCTGGTTTCTTTGGACCTCGGAGCACAAAAGGCTTTTTCTTTTTCCTCCTAATTTTCAGCCTCAATTTTGAACAAAGATATAGCTTACTGTTGCTTGTTTGAAAATCACATACTGTATCAATTTAACATGGAAAATGTAAAGGGAAGATTGACTTCAACTTAGCAGCCATGTTGAGAAAGACAACCAACAATGAAACACCATACAGAAGCATGCATGCTAATGTTGCAGAGTTCTAACTCAGTTACTCACTGTTCCAAATGATCCAATGGATCTTCAAGCAGAGAAACCACCACTGCTATTGTGACATTGCGCGCCACCGCAGCCTTTAAATCCCACAGATACTCTATCTGCTGCGCAACATTATCAGAACCAGGATCTATCGGCATCGTGAGGAAAACCAAGACCTTAACTGCACATTTTAAATCTTTTAAAGAAAGTTCTCATGATATCCAAAAATCAAAAACTTTCTTCTGGAAAGCCGTAGATAAACAATACCTGCATTTATAACCAAATTCCTATCACTTTGGCAGTGCTCTATGATCGGGATCAGATCTCGAGACACTGTATTCCATTTGCAGAGCTGCTTGAATACATCCCTCCGGTGTGGATCATCTCGTCGCAGGTATCTTTGTAAGTCCTTTAAACCATCTAAAAAAAAGGGCCAAAATTAGGATACATTCCAAGATTGATGGGAAAGAGAGCCTATAAAACGAGATTAGATTCTTTCAAGAAACGAGTCCCTATCACTTCAAAATTACATCGATGGGAAAGAGATACTTTGAAAAAACGAGTTCCTATCAGAAAGAAGCGCCAAAAATGGGCAAATTTAAGATACATGTAAATTGATTGCAGACAAACCTATAAAACAGAGATTGCATTCGTTCAAGAAACGAGCCCCTACCTAAGCAGTGCTCGCTCTTGACATAGCCCGTGAGGACCCCGAACTCGTCTTCCTCGGGTAATCCAAGGCCCGCGCAGGTGAACGAGAGCCCTTCGGCGTCCATTCCGTCCCTCCGATCGGCTTCTTCAGCTAGGGTTTCCGGCGATTTCCGTCGTAATAGGGTTTCCGGCGATTTCCGTCGTAATAGGGTTTCAAGATCTGGGAAATCGGGGTCTTTGGGGATTCGAGCGGCGGCGGAGGAGACGGAGAGAGGGAGATGATTCGATCTTCCCGCCAGTTCGAGGTGCCGTCTGTCTCCTCTTTCGCAATTTTCCCGCGCTTTTATGGCTTCGAGCACGTGACGTCGCGTGAGATGAGTGGCGTCATCGCAACCTGTCACGAGTCGGCTCGATCCGATGGGAAAGAGACTGTCAAATGGAGCCCAGTGCGACTTCAATAGTCTGTGGTCCAGTAACCCGCCGGCCCTCCATAACATGAAGAAGCCGCCTACGTGGCGATCATCCAGCACCATCCCAGTCCACCTCATAAGTGGTCCACGTAAGCAATCCCTCTTTATTCGGGGGGGATTTCGGGTAACGACGTCATCGTTTTGAATTGGTTTCTAGTTGACGGAGAGATAGAGGGAGTGAGTGAGCTCGTCTTCGATGATACCAAAGCTCTCTCCTTCGCTTTATATGGCCGCCTCCCTCCTTTCCCGGCGACCTTCCCAGTAACGCCCAACCTTAGCCATCCCCTCTCCCTTTCTCTCTCCGCCACTCCTCTATTTGGGATTGAATAGCTCGTGCGCGCGTCCATGGCGCAGCTGATGGCCACCAGATCGCTTCAGGCCTCCTCCCCTCTCTCGTGCCCGTGCCCCAGGTCTGCTTATGGACTCCGGCGAAGCTCCATCGACAAGCTCAAGCCTTCGAAGCTCCCGTACGTGTCCGGCCGCCATGAGAGGCACCCGAGTGGGCGCAAGAACGTGGAAGTCGTCGCCGTCGCGAATCGGCTTAGTCGAATGGAGTCCGAGGTCCTTCCGATCTCCCCTGAGGACGTCCTTAAGGTCCCACCCTCACTCTGATACGATTAGAGTCTGTTTAGCTCTTGTTTGGTATTTATTTAGGAATTTTGTTTGCGGATTTTATTAGGAGGAAGAGAAGCTTAGGTATTTGAGGGGGATCCAGCAGCTGGGGGAGCCGGTAGAGCCGGGCGTGTGGTCGAAGCCGAACGTGAGACGTAAGACGAAGATTGTGTGCACCATCGGCCCCTCCACCAACACGAGGGAGATGATCTGGAAGCTGGCAGAGACCGGGATGAATGTTGCGCGGCTTAACATGTCGCATGGGGATCACGCTTCTCATCAGAAGGTCATTGATCTTGTGAGGGAGTACAATGCGCAGACCAAGGACAATCCAATCTCCATCATGCTCGATACAAAGGCAGGATCTTTTTGCTCCTTAGTCCATCCTAATGTGTTGCTTAAGTGATTCTATGTCAAGATACAAATTTGATGCCCAAGCTATGATATGCGTGCTTTTCTTGTGGGTCTGAAATGAGATGGTTATCCTTTGTTGGTTAAGTACCGAAAGAACGGTGTTGAGTATGGTGATGAGCAGTGGTGAAACTGTTAAGACTACTCTCTTCCTCTTGTTACGTAGTGCCTAGTCCAATTGGCACAATTCTTTGATTCTTGAATTCGAACATCTCCATGTCTTTTGCCTGTGCTCTGACTTTCAGTTATAGTCTGATCTTGATTCTTGAATTCGAAGTTTACTGTTGCCTATAAGATCTCGATGTTCATGTAGAGTTAATCTCTTGCATAGAAAATGGTGATGTGTCGCAAGCATTGTCCAAATACAGTAGTATATCTTATTTTCCTATTTCATGTATATCTCAGGGCCCAGAGGTCAGGAGTGGTGACCTGCCGCAGCCAATTACCCTTGTCAGTGGTCAGGAGTTCACATTCACGATAAAAAGTGGGGTTGGCACAGAGAACTGTGTTAGCGTGAATTATGATGACTTTGTCAATGATGTGAAAGTTGGGGATATGCTTCTTGTAGATGGTATGTGAATGAACTGACATTTGTGTCGCCATTCCTTTGTTTTACACAGAGGTATATGAATATTTATTATGAGACAAATGAAAGCTTAAGCCAAAGAAATATATGAACTTCATAGTATAGCAGAAAGGTGATGTAGTATCTCTGGTCCAGTATCATTATTCAGGATCACACTATGTATTCATTTTAATAACTCTAGATATATATGACTGGAAGGAAGGGTTCATTGGAGAAGTTAGTTCCTCTGTGATTTGGACTCCTGCATGCAAGTACTTTTCTGTTGTTACTAATTTAGTTTTTCTCTCATATACGTGACCTCTTACACCAATTCAAATGCTCTGAAAGTACCTCATTTTACCGTAAAAAGGATGCTAGCAAATCAAGCTTTTACCTAGCTTTCTAGTTCTGTTTGTATATGAAAACCACACAACTGAAAGGTTGTGTACTCTGATGCAAGTTACTTAAAGTTATGTGACTTCTAATGATAGACATATTCAGGTTTTGAAGAAGGAACCCAGATCAATGCCTACCATTCATGATGATGTATCTGATATATTGTCATATTTACCTTTTAGGAGGAATGATGTCTTTGATGGTCAAATCCAAGACTGAAGATTCTGTATTGTGTGAAGTTGTTGATGGAGGTGAACTTAAGTCAAGACGACATCTTAATGTACGTGGGAAAAGTGCAACTCTTCCATCCATCACCGGTGAGAGCTTCGACCAGATTTGGTTGCCTTCATTTAAGTCAAAAAAATCGAGTATAGTGCTTAGTGCTTACTCTGTAGGTAAACTCTCCGCTGGGAATGGCCTTCTATTAATGTCCATGAATTTTTATCTGCTGCAGAGAAGGATTGGGATGACATTAAGTTTGGGGTTGAAAACAAGGTCGATTTTTACGCTGTTTCCTTTGTCAAAGATGCAGAAGTTGTCCATGAATTGAAGGATTATCTTGCAAGTAATCACTCGACAAATATTTTCTTCGTTTATCTTCCAACTGGGGAAAATAATACCGGTTTAATGTTTCCTATGTTTTCATTTGTCTAACATGGATCATACTATGTAACGCATCACCTTTTCATGTTCTGTAGGTTGCAATGCTGACATATATGTCATTGTGAAGATAGAAAGTGCAGATTCTATTCCAAATCTACATTCAATCATAACTGCATCTGATGGGGTAAACGTTCTCTTCTTTAGAACCAAATAGTGTGTGAAACTTAGTTTATTACATGCCCCTTTCATTGTAAATTCTACCACTAAATGCTCTGTAAGTATGTTAATTGTTGCTTATTTGGATAATTATTAACTTGTTCTTGAAACTTTTCTTTTAATTCTCTAGGCAATGGTTGCAAGGGGTGACCTTGGAGCTGAACTACCTGTTGAGGAGGTTCCCTTGCTGCAGGTATTTATTTCCTTGACTCATGGTCATATTTTCTCCGAAATGTTGGGTATGCTGCTTTCAAGCATTCTTGCAGTTATTTCATAACTTCTAGAATCCACATGTTAATCCCTAAATTATTCAATAACTGTTTCTGGAAATTGTTAGGTCATAGAATGAATTAGCTAGCTATACTTCATTCCCACGAAGCAAGAAAAAGCACTGAATAGCAGTCTTATCCCGAATTTATAAGATTGCTTTCATCCTTTTCTGCTGGTTAAGCATTGACCTCAAATAAATTGCAGTAGCAGGAAGAGTTTGTCTTTCTCAAAGCCTGCTTGATCTCATTCCCCGGTGCATCTATTTACAAGTTTACAAATTACTTTGTTCTGATAAACTGTTTCCCCTGTTTGATGTATTTTAAATTGCTGAAGTAAGGTAAAGCATCTGTCTGATCTCAACCTTTCCTTGTCCACATGCAGGAAGAGATCATTAGATTGTGCAGGAGCATGGGGAAGGCTGTTATAGTAGCAACAAATATGTTGGAGAGCATGATTGTTCATCCTACTCCAACTAGAGCGGAGGTTTCAGATATTGCCATTGCAGTTCGTGAGGGTGCTGATGCAGTCATGCTATCTGGCGAAACTGCTAACGGAAAGTACGAGAACTAAATAAACGATTTGCTCTTATATCTGGGGCACTGAACATTCATGAAGTGCTCGAGTATTTTGAAAATATGAACTTACCTGATATGTTGGCTTGTCTCTAGGCAACCATTCTAGTTTTAAATCTGATTTAAGCGATACGAGCCTTTAGGCATGTGATTAAGAAAATGTCAGAAATTTGTTTAGCTAGGTCATTTATATAGTCTCAGTTGGTAGTTTGGCAAATTCAGGTTAAGCATTTTAATGAGATGTTATATGTCTGTTGAATGTCATTCACAATGAAGCTTTCTGGTTCTATATTGCAAATGCAGTCATAACTTTAATGTCTTGTGCATTGTCGCCTTTAATCGTCATAAGCAGCTACTCGAAAATGTACCCCATGCAGATTCCCGCTAAAAGCTGTAAAGGTTATGCATACAGTAGCTTTAAGGACGGAGACAACTATTGATGGAGGAGAGAGACCAGCAAATCTTGGTCAAGCCTTCAAGGTTCCTACCAGGAAGTCCTTGGTTTTGGTTCTCATGCATCTATTTGTAATCTTTCTCTAGAATCTGAGCATTTTTTTTCTTGTGTAGAACCACATGAGTGAAATTTTTGCATTCCATGCAACAATGATGTCAAACACCCTTGGCACATCAATTGTAGTCTTCACCAGAACTGGATTTATGGCCATCCTACTCAGCCACTATCGTCCAGCTGGAACCATATTTGCCTTCACAAATGAGTACGTATCTGACTCCCGCAGCATTTACTTGAATTCGTATTTTGTTTGTCATCCTACTAGCGCTCAGCATAACTTGACATAACAATTTGCTGATGGTGTTGGCAACTTTTTGAAAGTTTGTAACTGACTGAGTATATTGGAATTGAAAATCGTTGGCCATGTAGGGAGAGAGTGAGCCAGAGACTGGCCCTATACCAAGGGGTTTGCCCTATATTTATGGAATTTTCAGATGATGCTGAAGAGACGTTTGCGGAGGCCTTGTTTTACTTGCAGGTAAAACATGATGTAGCTCCATTATTTTAAGTTTGCATGCATTTGATCATAGGGTAGTTTCAAGAGCACTCAGAACTCAGAAGTGTACTCAAGCCTGACATGTTGCAGCAATTAGCAAACCAAAACTATTACGATGTTTATTCGACATCTATAACTCAAGAAGAAATGAAGTAATGTTGCTATAACCTTTTCGAACGTGAGAAAACAGCCTTGAACTATTCAGTGGATGCCAAGTCGCAAAATAAGATTCCCTGATTAATTCCTACCAAAGATGTTGGTGATGTTTTAGTGTAGAAACAAATCAGTTCGTGTATAGGAAAAGTGACAGATTAGGTTCATTGCTAGGTATTTAGGTATAGACCTGAGAGAAAATAGCATTACATGTGAACTCATCATCATAGAGCATTTGAATAACTGGTTAAATCTTCTGCAATTTTCACCTTGATTTGATTCAGAAACAAGGTATGGTAAAGGAAGGTGAGGAACTAGCTCTAGTGCAGAGTGGCAGGCAGCCCATATGGAGGTACCAGTCCACACACAACATCCAGATCAGGAAGGTCTAGGCAAAGGAAGTGATAAGCATGAGTGCCCTGCGGTAAAGCAAAGTTTTGCATGCTCCTTTCCTTTGATGTATCAAATTCTGGTTCTCATCATGCTCTTTCTGGAGAGAACATTCCTTCACTTTTGCTAGTGAATGTCATGGTTCATTTAATTTGTGTCTGAGAGAGAGAGAGAGAGAGAGAGAGAGAGAGAGTTTGTATTCACTTTGAGCTTGGTTGTTTCAGACGTAAAATGGATGTCTAGTGCCATTTCTCTCTCTGTTTTCAGATTATTCCAAGAAACTCCTTATCAGATACATGAACTAAAGTTCTTGATTGATCTGCACAGAGGTTGGTTATGAGAAACGTGGGGAGAGAAGCTGACTTAGAGAAGGAGTAATCCCTCATCCATGGATCCATAATGTTTATCCTCCCATTAGCAGCAACCGGATAAACGTGTCAGCTTCTTTGTTCTTTTTCGTTTAGGTGTTGTTAATCTAGTCTATTCTCGTTATAGCATATGGCCACCTGCTACTGATCATGTTCCTTCCTTTCAGATTGTCATGATGCTTGATGGGACGAATGACCAACATCGAGTCCGTTTTCTTACAAATTTCCACTTTAAATTTTCTATTAAAGCTTTTCTTTTCTAGTCCACATTAGATCAACTGAAAAAAAAACCATTTTATATGAAGTTAATTTCTAAGATTGCTAGAATTTGTCTGTCCAAAATTCTGCAATCTGGTGCTAAAAACCACGCCAACAATCTCATCAGATGTAAAAAAAAAAGGTCAAAATACATTTTAATACTATGTAGTTTCATGTTTTGTCATTCTACTACCCTCATCTTTAAAAATTACATTATCATACCCTATAGTTTCAAAATCTTGCGCTTTAGTTCAACTCAGCAGACGCCGTTAGGCTGGCAAACCGGCCATGTGTTCAATTTTGACCGGTTTCGCTGACGTGGGGAGAGAGATACATGAGGGAGAGAGAACACCCGCCAGCGTTGGATGGCGAGGGAAACCCTCCGAACATCCTCGCCCCGCGAACACCCGCCGGCGTTGGACGGCGAGGGAAACCCTCCGAACATCCTCGCCCCGCGACCTCCTCCATCATTCTGACAACCCGGGCGACGTCCACCTCCGCCGTTCACTCCTCCCGCACCATGGACTGCAGCCATCGTGGCAAGTCCACCGCGTCCTCCCCACCCAACGAGGAAGTTGTCGTAGGAAGAGAGAGAGAGAGAGAGAGAGAGAGAGAGAGAGAGAGAGACGGGAGGGAGAGAGGGAGCACCGGCCGGGGGTTGGGGGGAGGTCCGGCGTCCACACTGCTGCCACCGAAGCCGCCATGCCCTACGCCACCGCGAGCAGCACTGCTTGGATCCCTCCATCGCCGCCTCGTGCTTGTGGTGCCGCGCCACTGCCTCCGGCACCCATACGACGTCTTAGATCCGACATCCCTCGAGCTCCCACCGTCGGCATTTTCCCCCACCAGTCAACGACGCTATGAGTACCTCATTAGCCTCCGCCTCCCTGAGCTCCCTCTTCCTATTCCCCGACTCTTTCTCTTCCCTCCACCCCAAGCCCGATTGGAAGCTCTGTTTTTGTGCTACAGTAACTACTACGTGCTCGTCACCGCCGACCAGGCCCCCGGCGACTACTACATGGTCGCTTCCACCCTGTTCACCAAGGAAATCCTCACCGCTACTGGTGTCGTCCACTACACCGGCTCCAACGCCAAGCCCAGCGCCGCCATCCCCGAGGCCCCCGTCGGCTGGAAGTGGTCGTTCAACCAGTGGCGGTCCTTCCTTGTTGGGGACGGTGTCGTAGGGGTAGATGGCGAGGTCGGGGCCGGGCTCGTTGGTGGAGGTGTGGGTGGAGGAGCATTGCCAGTCGGAGACGTAGATGGTGTCGAGGTGCTTGGCCATCATTGTCACCTGGACGGGGTCGAGCGCGCCGAAGGTTCGTCGCCCACCACGGGGTTCCCCACGAACGGCGTCCGCCCCGACCCCGGCAGGTGCTCTCTCTCTCCCTCCTATCTCTCTCTCTCCTACGTCAGCGAAAGTCAAACCAGTCAAAATTAAAATTGAGTACGGTCCTTCATATATCTCTCTCTTCCTACGTCAGCAGCGTATATCTCTCTTCCTACCTTCCTACGTCAGCAGTCAAAATTGAGTATGGTGATTGGTTTGCCGTGAGTCAGACTAACGGCGTCTACCAGTTTGAACTAAATTGTAAAATTTTGAAACTATAGGATATGATAATGTAATTTTTAAAGATGATGACAAAACCTGAAACTACAGGGTATTAAAATGTATTTTGGCCAAAAAAATAAAATCCAGAATACAGGTTGCAAGAAACAAACTATATGCAATTCAAAAGCGAGTAAAATTGTCACAAGCCATAACCCTTTAATTTAAGACTAATATTTAACAGGGGGTTTCTTACATGCTAAATATGCAGTTAAAAACCAAATAAACATTTACAGAAACTGGAGAAAACTCGATGTCTAAGGTACTAATATTGCCTACTCTTCTACCCCCTTATTCTATTCAAAAAGGGAGTTTTAACTGACACCTATAACCTAGCAGAACAATCAACGAATGAGAAATATCAATATACTCAGTTCCACACAGCAAAGCCAGGACACTATTCCTGAACAAGACCCATGTAGACCAGACTAAATCACATGCAACTCAAAATGAGAGCAACAGAACAGGAGAATCCTTGCCCCTTAGACCCACCTGTGAACCATCGCATGCTGAGCACCCTGCTCAGAAGTACTAGCTCCCATCTTGGGCCCCGAGTTGCTCCCAGCCGCATTGCTAGCCAGCATGGCCATCAAACCTCCTCCATGGACCCTGCCTTCTGGAAGTGAAGCTAAAGCAGATTGGACAGGAAGAAGTGGCAGTGTGTTTTTCTTTGGCTCAAAACTGTTCCAACCCATGACACTCGCCACAGAGTTGTCGATGTTTGAGAACAAATGTCCCGAGGCCATATTTTTCTTCTCAAACTTAATAGGAATTGGGTCCTGGCTGGCGGAAGATATTAGTGTGCCGCCACCATGCACACAGTGATCTTGCACCAGACCAGCGTGCGTAGCGCAAAGGCCAGTTCGGCCCCGAGCAAAACGATCACACGGGAGGCCACCAGCACCAAAGCTCGATCCAGGTTGGCCCCATGAGCACCGCTTTCCGCCCCCATGCGCTTTGCAAAAATCAGTGCTTCCCTGAGCACTTTTACCACAACATGGAAACTTGCACCGCTTACCCCCGCCATGCTTTACACAGAAATCAGTCCGCCCCCTAGCGCTCTTAGTGCAGCCAGGTACAGCACACCTCTTCCCACCACCATGGGCAACACAGAACTGAGTCCCACCATGCACACTCTTTGGGCACACACCTCCACCCTGGAACAAGCAGCGTTTTCCTCCACCATGTCCCTTGCAGAAGGGAGTACTCCCTTCCGCCCCTTTGGTGCAACCCAAAACAGTGCATCTCTTACCCCCACCATGCGCCTTGCAGAATTTGGTGCTTCCCTGAGCACCTTTAGTGCACTCCGGATATTGGCATCTCCTGCCACCTCCATGAGAAATGCAGAGGCCAGAATGACCTTCTGCGCTCTTAGTACAATTTTCCCTTTGACATCTTTTACCACCTCCATGCCTGATGCATAGACCAGATTTCCCCCTAGCTGCACGTGTGCAGTCTTTGTGGCTGCAGCGTCGTCCACCACCATGGGCAATGCAGTAATCAGTGCGGCCTTCAGCACTCTTAGTGCAGCCAAGGTTCTCGCACCGGCGACCACCGCCATGGGCCTTGCAGTAGATAGTCCTTCCCTCAGCTCCTTTCTGACAGCCAACCTTCTGGCACCTACGTCCACCACCGTGTGCTATGCATAGTCCAGAAGCACCTCTGGCTCCTTTTCCACATCCCTGAAACTGACAGGTCTTTGAGTTTGAGCTGCGCTGCTGTGGATTAGCAAAACTGGAAGTACATGCAACTAGACTTTCCAGGGCTGTAATCGTGGTTGACAAAATATCTGCCCTAGGTGGAACTGAGTCAGTCTTAGGGAAAAATCCGCCAATCGTCTCCGAGGTGGGTAAAGATAGCACTTGACTACTCCCAAGTTTCCAGTGAGATTCTATTGAATCTTCATCTATGTTCGGCATCTGACTGATTACTCCAGAAGTTTCCGAGCTGTTCTGATGTTTCGATGAAATTGGACTGCGGCTTGAAATGGCAGATGCAGGAGGAGCTGCTGATAGACTAAGCTGGAGATCGAATATTGATCCTGTTCCCGATGCTTTCGTTGTAGCAGAAGATAACTTCTTTCGGATAGAAGTATTCTCATTTCCAATATAAAGCTGAAAATTTAATGCCATATCCATCGAAGATTCCTCATCAGTTTGCTTCACTGAGGACATCGTGCAGGCAGTTCCTGAGCTATCCTTGCTGCTGCCTGAGGAACTTGGGGAACACCCTAAGCCTAGGGAAAGCAAGGCACTTTGTGAACCCTCAGTTGGATTGCTATCACTCCACTTCCTTTTCACCCCTATTCCATCAGAACAAAAAACACTGGAAGTGCCTGAGGAGTTGAGCCTTAAAGCTGTGTCCATGCCATGCACAGCTTTAGATAGATCTTCATTCCAGGTTTGAAAAGCAATTGGAGAATGGAGGTCGGCTGCAAGACCCAAGTGCTTATCCATCAGCTAAAATTAAAGAAAGGACTATCTCAACCAAATCTTGGTGGAAAAAAACCAATTGGCCTGCCTTCCGGGGTTATTAGAAAACAAATAACAGAGTGTAATTAGAGGAACTTGAACAGGTGCCTGCAGCCTCCACTAACAAATCCTGATGTATCACAGCGATCCATTTCTGAAGAACTTAGACTATTAATTCAACAGTTGTTGCTGACAATAGTTTAACGCATCTGAAGAAGATTAAAAGCCAATGTCATCAAGTAAGATTGAGCTGCCACCTGTTGCAAAAATGAATTTAAGCACAACTTGGTCATTCTCTGATAATTTTAACATAATTCAAACTAAATGAAACAACACAATTAACCGTTCTGTATAAATTGAGAATCAAACAAAATTAAAGCATCCGTACTAGGTCTAAAAGAAAGCACGAAGTTGAAATTTGTTAATTGAAATGATAGCAAATCCTTGAATATGCATGATAATCCTTAAGTATGGCATCAATTCTTAACGTAGCAATGTATCTATTCCAAAATTAGCATGCTACAAAGAACCCACGAGAAAATAGTGGCAATCATCCATATTCAACCATTACACTCAAACACAGATTTCTTTTGGATAAATTTTTAAAATAATATTATTTTAATAAAATATTATTAAAATATACCTATGGAGAAAGTATTGATGAAAGTATGCCTGCTTTGGCCACGTCAGCGTTTTTATTTTTTTAATTCTGTCAATGAAAACGTAACTCCAAGTTACGTTTTTATAGTAAAGACGTAACTCTAAGTTACATTTTCGACATGCTTTCAACCCCCTTCCTCTCACTCTCTCCCTCTCTCTCTCTTGTTGTCCGCCACGCGCCCCCTGCTCGGCCTCACCACGCCGCCCTCCTGATGTGCCATCTTCTTTCCCGGCCACAACCACCAGTCGTCTCTCTCTCTCTTTCTCTTTCTCGCCCATCCAGAAGGTAGTTGGGCGAGGCCGATGATGGTACCTGGCAGGAGGCTGGGTGATGGCGGCGGCCGAGCGGTGCACGGGCAGAAGACTACGCGGATCGTTGACGGCACGGCGAGTCGGCACGGGCACGGGCCGCTAATGGCACGGCGCAGGGTGGCGCGGGAAGGAGGGCGCACAGCGTGGGGTGCGGGTGCGGCAGGGGCGGCAAGGGGGAGCGGTCGTCGAGGCCGAGCGAGGCGGGAAGGGGGCGCACAACGTGTAGCGCCGCAGTGAGGGATGAGAGGAGATCGGTGACGGCGATGGAGGCGGTGGAGGGAGGAGATGGTGGGGGGAAGAGGGGAGACCGGTGACGGCAATGGAGGCGGGAGGAGAGGAGATCGGCGACGGCGATGGATTTGATGGAGGAGACGGTGGAGGGAGGAGATCTCATGGAAGCGACGACCATAAAGCCCGAAGACCTCATGGACGACGGCGCCGAGGTCTCCTCGTGGTCACCTTCCCCATACCAGTCAGGGAAGACGTTGTGGACGACGGCGCCGAGGTAGGCGGCGGAGCCGCACATGCCATGGAAGGCAGCGGCTGTAAGGGGAAGGTGGCGTCGGCGCTCGGAAACGGGGCGGAGAGGAGATCGGGGTGGAGAGAGAGAGACCGCGGGAGAGAGAAAGAGCGTGAGAGAGAACCGGAAGAGATCGAGAGAGAGAGAGAGAGAGCGTGAGAGAGAACCGGGAGAGAGTGTGTGTGTGTGTGAGAGAGAGAGAGAGAGACGGGGGGAGAGAGTGTGTGTGCATGTGAGAGAGAAACGGGGTACTAAAGACGTAACTCCAAGTTACGTCTTTATTAAATAAGGAATCACTGGTGTGAGAAAAGTCAAAGACGTAACTTTGAAGTTACGTCTTTATTAATATAAACGTAACTTCAAGTTACGTCTTTTTTGGCATGATTAAAAAAATAAAAAACCACGCGCAGCGTGGCGCTGACATGACCAAACCAGGCATACTTTCGTCAATACTTTCTCTGGAGGCATATTTTAATAATATTTTATTAAAATAATATTATTTTAAAAAATTTTCCATTTCTTTTTCATGTGCAAGCACGGAAACAATATATTATATCATGCTTTTAACTCATCCAAAAATACAAGAGCTTCCAAGTGATACTCAAGTGTCAAAGTTCCTAACTATAAAAGTAGGGATCTTGCTACGCATGAATGGTCGTGGTGAATCATACATTGCACTATAATCCATAAACAAGATGACAAGCTTGAAATAATAGGTCATAGTTGAAGAATGATTGCAAGCTCCATAAGAACAATCAAAGTTAACAACTTGAATCCTTTCACGAGAAAACTACGGTTTAGCGGTTGGTATGCACCAAGAAGATGAACTTCACAGAATGGAAGAGAAGCTTCTAAATTCCGCTTGCAGCAATTGTAGATAGGGGTGAGCATTCGGTTCTCGGTCCAGAACCGAAGAACCGAATTTTTTTCAGTCCAGTTTTTAGAGAACCGAACCGAACTACCATGAGAACCGAACCGAACCGAACCGAACTTCGCTATGAACCGAACCGAACTTCGCTATGAACCGAACCGATATTTTCGGTTCCAGAACCGAACCGAAATTTCCAAACAAAAAAATGCAAAACATTGTTCCAGTTTTTTTTGCAAGAACCGAACCGAACCCCATATAAAAATTCGGGTTATTCGGTTCTGACCCGAACCGAACCGAGATTTTTTTGCGAGAACCGAACCGAACCGAGAACCGAACTTTTTATAAATACCAGAACCGAACCGAACCGAATTGACCGAGAAACCGAACCGAATGGACCGAACTAATTCGGTTCGGTTCGGTTTTTCGGGTTCGGTTCGGTTCTGCTCACCCCTAATTGTAGATTAAAACTCATCTTACGCCTTATAGGAACTTGCAAGAGTGTCATCATCATACCCCCATTGCAAACTCCATCACCACAACACCAAAAGAAAATGACAAATAGAGAAGAAGATTCAAGCTACCTAAGCAATATCAGACTATTAAGGACTAACTCTGTGCTTAACACGTGATGTAAAGTGTTCAGGCTCATGGAATGCTCGCTCCAAGCATCGCCATTTGACTATGATGTTTCAATGCTGGGTGAAAAACGAAGTCCAGCCACAGAAAGATAGATCAGAACTCCCATAGGCTGGTACTTTTAAAAGCACCCAAATTCAACAATGAACTTCTCACAAGTAAGAAACAAGGGGTATAAACCAAAAAGATAAACTTGCAATTAAATAATATCATAGCCTATTTGGAAGAGGCGAGAATAGGAACAATCTAACTAGTTGTCACTGGGCCTCCTCTAGCATTCACATGCTCAACTAAGGCATCAGTAGGACAAGGTCTCAAATCATAATCTCCTGGCCACAGGTAATGCTTAAAAAAAAAAAAATGAAAATCCGCAAACAGATGGACAAAAATGAGTGTAAAAACAAATTTGTTTTTTAAGCCTAAAATCAACATCAAAAGCATGGAAGCACAGATCATATTACTGACAGCCAAACAAACCTTAAGAAGCTTCAATACAGTGGTTGAAGGCGGACGAATCGGACATAATCACCAGTAGACGCTTTAATCTGCACGAGGAAACCATCGAGGGAATAAGGACAAAGACAGACATCGGGCTCAAATCAAGTGATATCCTAGAGATTATGAAATTTAGCGGAATCTTATCCATCCCTTGGATGAATGCATCCATACATATTCCAGGTTCATGGAATCCATGCATTGCACTACCATTGACGAGACGCATGGAGCAAGTGGCGGCCAACTCCAGGACGCAAAACCGAAGACGACTGCTCGTGACAATAACCAAAACAGAAATCGAAAAACAATGGACAACCCCACATATAAACGGAATTGAATCAAGACATAAACTTAACAAAAAGTACAATTTTGAAAACAGTAACAATCGATTACGGACGGGGAATTTTAAAAATAAACCTGTACTAGATTTGGAAAAATGACAACTGAAATTGAAAATTTTTGGCAAATCTACACATAAAACGCATCCATATATGACGACAAATGAACAGACACATGGAACGCGTACATGAGCGTCCCCAAAAACCTAACAATTTGACAAGAATCGAACCAAAGATTGCCAAAAAAAACCCGGAAAAACTATGCAAATCCCACAGACACCAAGAAAGCCCACAGCACGGTAGAATCTCCAGAATCGATTGAGAAACAAGCACGCGCCAAAAGTCCTAATCAAAAAACAAAGATTTCATCCAAACAACTCAAACTGATCGAAAGAACCCGAGAGAGACACGAAATCTAGGCGCTTCACAACGAGAAAAAAAACGGAGATTTCGCCAGAGGATAGGAAAGCCGACCTCGATACGCAGATCTCAAAGCCCGAGCGGGCATAGAAGCCAGAGAATTCCGGACAAGGTTCGCGGATCCCGGGGCGCTGGCGGCTAGGGTTTCGTCGTGGGGGGGACGCGGTGGGAAGGGAGCAAGAGACACAGAGAGAGACGGGGGAGGGGGGGGGGGGGGCGCGAAGCGAGGCGCTCTCAACTGAAGAGACGGGCAAAGATAAAAAAATCCACCGGGCGGCGCACGTTAGGAGGCCCCGGCGCAGATTAGGCCGAGTGGTTCTGGACCCTGGGCCGCCCTCGCGATCGGATCCGGGTGTCCCATTGGGGAAACGGGGGGCCCGCGCGTGGCGATCCGATCGGGAGGAGGGCGGATGGAAGTTGGGGACTCGGGGACACGTCAGCGAGGGCGTCAGAGTTACACGTAGGCGTCGGCTCGTCACCGTCTATGGTGCGGCTACCGTGGGGCCCGGTGGGTGGGGGAAAGAGTGTCACTTTCCGCGGTCTCTTTTCTTTCCGGGTGTCTTAACTAAGGCTGTTTTTTTTAGGGCTAAATCCGTGGCGGCGGAGGCACGACCCGACGCGGCGATTGGGGGAAGGTCGGTTTCCCGGCGCCTCGCCGCCTCCTCGGCGACGACGCGGATTGGAGCCGATGATAAGGTGGGGACCCCACGTAGCTATTACTCCCTTTCGGAGATCTAATGGCCCCTAGAAGTCCCAGTTATTACCCTATTGCCCCCTCCTCAAAACTAGACAGGAGTAGTAAATTTTCTATAATTTCACATTAGTCCATCAGTAATAATATCAAGATGGTCCTTGAAATCTATCAAATGACTTCAAAATCCAACTTCCATCCAACCACTCATGTGAAAAGACGAAAATATCTCTGCATAGTAAAATAATCCCTCTATAAAGCTAAAGCTTTGATTTGTTTTGTTATATATATAGGGGCATTTTCATCCTTTCATTTAATGTGATCGGATGAAAATTGAGTTTTGAAATCGTTTGATATATTTGATGGTTTATTTTGATACCATCATAATTCTATGAACTAATGTGAAATTAAAAAAGATTTGAGGAACTAAAATGCTAAAAATAGTAGTCTGCCCGTCCTTCTAACTGATTGGAAGACTATATATTAAAGATGTTATCACTTGATTCATCACTGGAGGTCGAGGGGTTAGATGAAAATGAGACAACTAATACAAGAAATTTAATAAAGGAAAAATGATAAGCGAGGACAAGTTTATATTATTATAGTCTATCAGGCTCTCGAGCCCACGCAACAAACGCCAAACATGGATGTAAACAAGAAAGGATAATAAGAAGTGCTCCTGGCAGCTTGAGCCATGGGATACTTGGCCCTTGGAGGGGACTAAGAGCCGGACAGCCTGCATCCATTGGGTTATTTCCTCACATGGCGCCTGGTTTATGCGAATTTAATGGCTTATCCTCTCTCCTCGAACAGGGAAGTACCTCAAAGGATAGCATGTTCCCAACATACGTGGCTACCTAAATATACTAAACCAGCAAGGAGCTACACTGAAGTCTTCATGATGCATATATACCGCTGATGATGGAGGAGATATTCACCTGGCAACTCTGTTGGCTACCTACCACCTGAACCAGCATGGAGGAGCTGCAGTGAAAATTTCACCTCTACTGGTTATGGATATGGATATGGATATGGAAATGGAAATGATGCACCCCAAGAAAATCTCATCTATGCCATGTGGTGTGTACCAGGTCATGTAGATGGGATCGGTGGCACGCATTTCAATAAAAAATTGTATTAAAATTTCAATTACCGATTGTGGATAAGAATGCTGGAATATGGTTATGGTTGTAATTCCAAGATTTGTGCGACCAATTCTGGGATAATAGGGTTACCGTTTGGTTATACCAATCCCACGACCTAACAAGGCCTGTATATTGGATTAGAAAGGAGAATGGTGGAATAAGATTCCAAATCCATGTTTACTAACCCATCAAGTTATCCTCACCTTTGGAATTAGGGTTAAGGTGGGAATTGAGAATTTTGTTAAATAACTAATTAAATTTTGATATTATCTTTACATAAATATGAGTAGAAAAAATATTTTAATTTTATAATATTACGATTTCCGAGACATATGACATAAATCCCATGACACACTTGCATGACATAATTGAGTTACGAATGTTAATGCTAATTATTTGTATAACATGAGAGGTATGATTAAATTAAATTAATATACTATTATTTAAAATATGAGATAATCGAGAATATATTTGTGGCACAAATATCAATGCATGTACACATTGAAATTTATAATCGACAATATAAATGAAAACCTCAATACTCATAAAATTAAAAATATAAATAAAAGAGTAAATTATATCTATCCATATTCCGTATTTTACATCCAAACGTTTTTTTTCCTATTTCAAGTAATCATTATCTTTAAAGCCCATGTTTGGTACGGGAATAAAAGGTCTCATATTTATCCCCAAACACTTTTTTTCCTATCCCAAATAATCATTACCCATTAATCTCCATTCCACCTACTACTACCACTCTACTTTAACTTATTTCAAGTAATCATTACTACTCATTTTCACTTTTCCCCGCTCCTCATTTCATGTTTGTTAACCCCAAAATCCCTTGCGCTTGGTGTGGGGTTAGCTTATTCCGGGTTAACGGGAATTAAGGGATTTTGAGGTTAGCTTATTCTGGGTTAAGGGGGTTAAGGAATGGGGATAGAAAAAAATAGAATTGTGATAGTAAGTGGAACGAGGATAAAATAGTAATGATTACTTTTGATGTTTAAGAATAAGTGTGGGGATAATGGAGGGCCCCTTGACCTCATACCAAACGGAGACTCAACCCAGAATAGCTTATCCTCATATCAACCACAAGTTTATTTCCCATCCCTTGACGGCATTGCCCAACCAAACACCCCCTAGTCCACGTGAAATGGTGTGTCCTGTAAGAAAGCATTTCTTGTAAAACCACCTCTTAAAATAGACAGCATTAGACAGTGACTAACTTAGACGAATAATGCTAAGAATGAAATGGACTTGTATACAATATTTCAGAAGAAAGCAGTTAGAAGAGCCGTGAAGTACTAGTTAACTTAAAAATTCCTCTTTTGTAATAAAGCACCCATCCCAGTGGCTCAAAACCAAGGATAAGATGACTTTGGGTAGTGAGAAAAGTGGCATAATATTCTCCCTTTTATGCGCACCTTTCCGAGTACGGAATAATGCACGGCATATGCTTTTCAGATAAGCCGAACCCTTTTCTCTAGATATCATATAATATAATACATGTCTACGCTCATTTACATTGCCATCAATTGTTTTTTTAAGTACGTAAATGCTACAACAGCAATAGCTTATTCTTATTCCTTGTAGGAATATTCCTTGGGACCATATATTACTTAATTTCACCAAAGTCTGTTATCCAAACGTAGTCAAGCACTCATGCCACTCTCTCTCTCTCTCTCTCTCTCTCTCTCTCTCTCTCAAGGAATAGTGGGCATCTAGAAAAGAACATGGATAGCATATACCTCTAATATTCCACTTTTGCTTTTAGTTTTCAAAATTAGACGACGCGTGGATTCTCTTGGACTGTTCGAAATCCGCGAAGATCTGTCTTGTCTCTTCTTTCTTTTATCTCGATGCCATCGTGCAGGGTTATCTTGCTAGAATAATGTTATCAAATTTTTGGGTGGACCCCTCTTTAAAATTCAAGTTGCAAACTTGTTGCCAATATGATCATTAGAAGACAATAGTCCTATGTGGTAGAGTGGAGTTTGAGTGGATTGGGATCTTAATCTCAGTCCAATGTATCAAGTACGCATTCCATTCCTAAGAAGTAAGAACCCCCAGCCAGTTACATCATAGCTTCAAATTAGTACGCAACTCCGGCTCGTTTTTTGCATTGGTCTTCTTATGCTTGGATAATTAATGAGTTCAAACTAATACCGTAATAATAGAATAGAAAAAATCACTCTTGCTAAAAGCAAAGGCTGGCCAAGTAATGTAGGCTTCATGGTTTTGCTTAAGAAGAATCAATATTGACAAAAAAAATTCCAGGTTAAATTAGAATTCGATTTTTTTACAGTTTGTTCCTTGAAATTAATATCTATGCAGGCTTAAAATTGTTTGAGTGCACGCAGAAGCATGTTAGAACATAATTATGTGGATAGAAATTTTTTTTTTTCTCTATCATCTAAAGTTTTTGGAAGAACCATTAATAAATTGACGATACAAGTAAGATCAATCTTCTCTCCTTTTATTTATGAAAACGTGCCCCACCATGGTAGATGGGCTATCTATCCAAAGCGTTGAATTCAATTAGGTCATGTAGCTTTCCGTGACTTCACGGAGATTGAGACTTAGACACCTGTCGTTGGGTACACCCGCACATAAAAGAAAAAAGATTTGTGTACATGCTCAAACTATGTGGTTAACATCCAAGCCACTATTTTTTCACTAATAACATCACTTTAGGGGTTGGATGTTAGCCACATAAGGGTGTACATGACATGTACCCCGATCAAAGCAAAATTAAGGTAAAAAACCAAAACAAAAAAGAAACCGGCAAATTAAATGAAATTGTTTATGAGTCGAAGAGGTGAGTTTGTTATACATTTTTCTACCAATCCAATAATCTACAATCCAATTGATTGCATATTTCATATTCTCGCAATCAGCATTGAAAAAGTTATAAAAAAAAACCCAAGCATGATGACAGTGACAGCAATCTAGAAGTTAAGTTCGATTCCCTCCAAAAAGAAAAATAAATTATCTTGAATGATTTTAATAAGAGAAAAGGATAACATCGTAGGAGCAAATTCTTCACTCATGTATGACTATGAGCATCAGATCAGAAAGCCCCCCTCCTCTCTTCTAGAGCCCCAGATTTAAACGCTACTCCTTTCCCATAAGAAGTCGACTTTTTTATGCAACGAAATCTAAGCCAAATCTTTGAAATCTCCCAGAGTCAACGCTATCCTTGTTTTTATCTGCTCGTGGTCGAATCCGTTCCGCGTCGGGGTTTGCCGCATCGCCGGCCAAAGACCGGTCGACTTCGTGCCACGTCACCCAAGTGGGTCCAATTCCTCTCTCTCTCTCTCTGTTTTTTTGGAGGATTTTTCCTGAATTTTTTTTTTATAGTCTCGAATTATTGTTCATCTTCTATAATTGAGCAGATGGAGGGGAGGGAATCAGAGGGGAACTGGTTCGGTCAAATGTGTCCTTAGTACGAACAAATTGGGTCCATTGATGCAGTCAAAAAAAGGGGTTCTAAGAATCCAATGCGGCAATGCCTCAAACCACACCATCCAAATAGGACATCCTCTACAGGCCTCTCTTTGTTTGATCTTATGTGATCTCAAGTCACATTAAAGGAGGACAAAGGAAGAGAGAAAGAACTAGTTCGATTGGAGGACAAGTGTGATACGATGAGCATGAACTTTATTTACCCAGGTAATGTGTGGAGAAGAGCTCTTTGATTTGATTTGATTGTGTGGTATTCTTCAAGCATCTTGTAGGAATTTCTAATCAGAAAAAAACACAGATGAGAGCTAGAATTGGGTTCAGAAAAGATGGTGTCAATTGGGCAACACTACCAACAAATGTTCTTGAGTCATAAAGGGTAGGCCATACTACTGATATGGGCCTCACTCTGAGGCTTTCAATTGATACCAAATAAATATATGATGGGCAGCTCTATAATTGTGTCAATGAGGTTTCTATCTATCAAGGATTTATAAGCAGAAAATGAATCTGTAGAGTTATCATACAAAGGAATAATCTAAATTTGACTGCAAGTTTGGCTGTGTTTGTAGGTTTAACACCACCTTCTGAATTTCATGAAACTCAATTGATAGGAACAAATTCGTCGTGTTTTATTCGTCTTTCTGCTCATACCTTTGGATCCAGGAGAAATTGTCATTGGTGAAATGGACCATGTCTGTGAGAGAATTCTCGGGTCACCAGAATATCTGGAGTTTGTTTATCCTCTTTTTTTTTTTTGGAAAATATCATGCTCTATAACTTACTATGAAACAAAATGCATACAGAATCACTTGTCGGAGAAAATGTCATAATCTGGTCCCTTTCCTTCTTCTTCTTCTTCTCTCCTTAGCTTGTTTCCAGCTAAAACACGATCTCAATGAGTGTTACCGCTGCAAATATAAGAAACAGAACTCCTCCTACGTACGCAACAGCCTGTGTATTCAGAAAACTTGAATACATTAGAAATCTATCAACTCAATAAAGCTCTGCTTCAGAAGTTATGAAACCAAGACAAGAAGCTATTGCATGCATGGTTTTCCAGGTGTAGAACAAATACTGAACTTACCTTTTCAGATACAACCGATCCTAATAAAGAGCCCCCCACGACTGCAATCTGCCAAAGTTTAAAAGCCTACTTTAGGTTATAAAGGCCATAAAAGTTCAACTAAAGTTCCTGCTTTAAGCGTAGCAAGGACACTCAGAACAAACAAACATTTAGACTAGGCTATACTTCGCATTCATCACGAAAGTTACCTCTATGATTCTTCATACTGTCTTGCGTCAGTCATATGCATGGACATATACGATATAACGGATCCATAAATGTAGTAGAACGACTAATCGGTATTCATGACTTCTAAGGCGTACAAAGAAGAGAAAAGCACCAACCTCGATGAGTACTCGCAAGATCCCACAGGCATTAGAATAGGAAGCGGATCTAATTTGTAATGACAAAACCAAAAGTAAATAAGAATAGATATGCCCTTATTGAAACAGATGACATTGGAGATGACCCTTGTAACAAAGACATGATCTGTAATACAGACCAGTAGGTTCCTCAAACAATGAGACAAGGATTAGACTGCGGATTGGTAGATAGATGATTCATCGTCGTGAAATCTATGGAACATAAATCTAGGAACAATGAGACCAAGGGACAGCTAATCTAGTCGTAGTTGTTTGTCTAGGAGATCATCACCACCCCTGACCCTCTTTCAAGAAAAATGATACTGCATCAATGGCTATATCACATTCCGATCTTTACCAGGGTTGCAACAGCATGGCCAGCCAGAGCTCCACCAATGACCCCAATAGGGGAAGAGGCAGCAGCAAGTGCTGTAGAAGAATGTTGAAACAATACCATTCTCAGAGAATGAAAACCTCTACATTTACTTCACAAGCGCAGGTCTATTATGTGTCTTACCTATTGTGGAGAAAAATGATTTATCACCCCATTCAGCAACAAAAACCAGCAAAAATGTACTGATAACAGTATTGGCAGCAGCCAAAATTCCTGCCCCATTTCCTGATAACTCCGATATTGCTATCTCTGCCTGATCAGAAATCAAGCACAGGAAAGTTACAAGAATGAATTGCTAAATGGAAATTTACTATAAAGGACACCCAATGGCAGTCCAAAATCAATAAAAGAAACAGACAGCAAAAGGGATACACTTAACTTGGTGTGCAAAATGAGCAAAAATAAAGAAGCACCATAAGCGCAAAAAGTTTGCATTGAGCTATACATTTTAACGAACCATAAGATGTAGAGAAACAACTGACAGAGTTTTACCTCCTTTTGTTCTTCTGTCATTTTTAATTCATCACCAGAAGCAGCTTCAAGCAAAGTGGAGACACCAAAATAAGTCTGTAACAGAAATATTAACTCTTGGTTGAGACAAATATCACAAGAAATCCACAATGATTAAAATATAAGGTAGCAACATATCGATATAATCATAAGAAAAGAATTGGAATGAACTCAAATGAAGTGAGTGCACCATTAAATGCTTATATCATTATCCACGGTAATATCCACCAATAAAACTTACCAAAGGGCAGGCGGCTGTTGAATTGCACACTTAAATGAAGCAGATCTTTAGGAAAGATTAAAGTTTGCTATCTATGAGTACAACTTACCAAAAGGCAGACTGCTGCAATGTCGTCAATTGGCAAATCAGTCTCACCAATTCTGCATCCATAAAATAGCTGAAGCCATCATGAAAAATGTGGAAGAAACTCTATAATGCAGGGATAATTATCCTAAAGGACAGTGTTTCAAGGGCAGGAAACTTTAACGGAAGTATCCCTATTTTTTGAAAACAAGTACCTGAATGGAAGGATACCATCAACATAATGAAAAGTGCGCCCAAGAATAACTGACACAACTGTCATTGCCCTGCATATGATACAGATTACAAAGTCATCACTAAAGTTGAAGCTTTTAGCACAAGCATAACGAAGAAGATAGAGAAAACAGACCAGTTAGTCTGACGATATGTTTCAAATGTTAGGAATTTTGCAACAAAAAGTAGGAAACCAGAAGTGCAAATAACATAAATTAAAAGACTTTAGGGATTTTTTTTTTTTGGTTAGTTATGTGTATACATTTTAGCCCCTGAAAAATGAATAGAAAAGTTGGTTTAAATGTTTAATTACACTAAGCAACAACATTTAAAAAGGAACTCGTATATGGGTTGCACCAAATTGGAGAAAACAGATGACAACACGACAAGTATAAAAGAAACAAAAGGGTGACTAAAGGCTGAAGCAAAGTTTACAAGACAGGTAATGATATGGTAGATTAGCATTTAAGTCTATGTGTCAAGGATGTTGTACATTTTACATAGCTTTTTTCTTGCAAAGCTTCATCACTCGAACATTTGAACTGCATAAGTAAACTTTTTGAGTGAAAAAAGAAGTTGAATACAATAAGGAAGCACAAGATTGACAGGCAGTTTATGTAACTTACGCAAGTGCGCCAAATGTGCCAATGAAGACAACAGCTCCAGAATTTCGAGCTGCCAAAAGAGCCTGTGGAAGCATGCATTAAATGATTAGCACTTTTAACAACTCAATGATAGAAAATGCTCTGTATAGCTCTACTGATATAATTTTATTTATGTCCATACAAAATTAAATAGCTTCTCTAATGGCTCGCGATTTAGGCCTTGGAGTTTTCCAGGGAGTCCTTTCTTCTTGCATGAGATTTAGCTAATTAAAATAGTAGTTCTCCCACTCACCAGCTGGTTTTCTAAAAGTTTCTTGGCAAGTCCCTCTTCGTCAAATCATAATACCTCGCTACTGTTCATGGAAGGTTGATGCCATGCTCATAGTCAGTGTAAATGTCCTATTCGTTGCTTTTAAAGGCTTCATCCCAGAGCAGTTCTTTACAACTTTTATCAGGGGAGTGAAATTTAACTATGCTCAGTGTCTAAACATGCAGTGAAATTTAACCAAGTGTAAATCCAAACTTTGGCAGATAAAAAAGCAAGAAGCTGACTGACCATCTTGACGGGATGATTTTTACAACAATAATAAAAGGATCTTCTCTTTCGAATATTTAACCCATGATGCAAAAACATACACGGAGAAACAGACGCAGGTAGCATCCACTTGCATACGCTACAGAACTAAACTTGCAATAATCAACACTAACTAAGAACATGATCAAAACTTAGTTGTACTTTTACTGGAACAAATATAATTCAGAAATAACAAGCTAAAGTGTTTTGTCTTACAGCAATAAAAAATGTTTTGTCACCTAGCTCAGAAAAAAAGATCAGCAAAAAGGCCTGCACAAAGAAGATTCATACAGTAACTTACCTTGAAGAAAAGGAATATTAAGTTTCGATATACTCAAGGAAATAGTTCACAAGAAGTCAAATAAACATAAGCAACAGTTGTATTCTTCCATAAGAACCTGTCTATAGCATGATTTTCTAATTATCATGATAAACTAGATTTATTTAGTTCTTAACTCCCTTGAGTCCACCCCTCGAAATCGACATGATTAATATTCAGTTTTTCTTGAATTACAAGCTTATAGAAATACTTTATTGAGATATTGCATATCCAACAGCCTCAGATACACTGCACATGGTTCAAACCCAAGATAACCTACTGGTAGGCCAGTGCCATAACAACCCAACAAGCAATGGTCGACCAGATGCTCAGACTTATGTTGCCTACAAGGGGAATAAACATTGTCAACAGTCATATCTCTATGACGTTTCCTAAGCATTTGAGACATCTATGGAAGGTAAAAGGAAGGATCTATATCATCCAACATCAGGTCCCCGGTATTCCTCACAGCTGAATAACGCAGAAGAAAATTGCAGTTCTGAATTGTCAGCAAAAAAAAACAAAAATAAATTCCCACAGAGACGCATAGCCGTGTAGTACAAAAATATCCACATAAAAAGTAAAGGGAGTTTTCCTCACTGAAGCAAAACCTGTGCTAATATCACCAAGATCCCCAATATAATTGACGGACTGCATGGCACCCGAAAACTCCTCATTTGCAAGTGCGAGTGGACAGCCATGGAAGGTGGACAATCCAAAAAGTAAAGCGAATCCAAGTCCTTTCCACGAAATAGATGATAAAACTCTTCCATCCTTGAGACAGTTAGACAATGAGATCCCACCAAGAAGACTGATATCCTCATCGGCTCTATCCAGAAGATCATGATCTGTACACTTGTCCATTGAGTCCAGGCTAGTCTCGTTACTCCCAAAATGAAGAACTCTGAGCTCCTACAATCAATTAGGTATAAATTTGTCTTAAATATGGTTTTCGACATGACATAATACGGTGAATGTAAATAAAAATGTTCATTAACCTGTCGTTACACCAATACGTCAATAATATCTAACTTTATGAGTAGTTTATCAGCATCTAAAGAAAATAAAATATCAAGAAAATGTCTGGAAGAATGCAAGTTGGCAACATATTAATTTGCATCAATAACATAACCAGGCAGACAAAATCAAAGTTCTTAAGCAAAATGCAACCAAATTAGAACACTATATGAGATTAACCTCAAAGAAATCCGCCAGAGATATTACCAAGTTATTCCCGTTCACCATTTCCTCTTGTCTAAAGTGCCCTAGAAACCTCTCCTCCATGTTCGCCCCGCAAGTGCATCGTCTAAAATGCCTACATATTGACACGAAGAATGCGAATAGGTCATCCAAACACACAACTTTAACACGCATTCAGGATTCCCAGAACGAAAAATGCAAGAAAAATCGATACTAAGATCCAATGCAGCAATCGATGATCAAGAATCGAATGGAACCTACCTGTGTGGATTCCTAGAAGGAAAAGAGGAGCGAGAAGAGCACGGAAAGCTCGAGGCTTTCTTGAGGGAGGGGTTTGCCCCAAAATAGCTCCCGCAGAGGGTTAGGGTTCGCAGCATCTCCGCGTAGAGAGCGAACTCGATCGCCTTCTTCCCTCCTCCTCGTTTACCACCACCGTCCCTTGAGCCCTGTGGGGATTTGGCGCCATAAGTTTGCAGATAAGCGGATGACGTGGGCAGCTGCGCGCCACCACGACGCTGCCGTGTGCCCGTCTCTCGATTTGAGCCAGGCTGTGTTTGGGCCGAATTCATTCGCTTTATTGGGTTACGGCCTCACGCCGAAATACTTTCTTGGGCTTTTTACATCTGGCCATCTCCCTTATAGAATTTTATAGAAAACTACCTCTCTTGAGTTAATTTGTAAAAAACTACCCGCAGGCAAGCCGGTAACTAATTGTCAACCTCCATTCATTTTATAGGCGAAATAACGGTAATGAACTTCCGATAATTATATTGTCACATGAATCCACTTATGTATGGTTAGGTTGAGTTAACCATAATTAGATAGTAAAAGGCAACGACCGTTGACGGCAGAAAGTTTTTTTACAAATTAATTCAATAAAGGAGGTAGTTTTTATGCAAAATTCAATAAAAGATGTAGTTTTCTACAATAACTTTAAAATGTATGTGGCGATTTGTAAAAAAACCATTTTCTTTTTTTTTACAATTAGATTCATGTTAGACCTCAATTGCCCAAATTTTAGTCGAGTTCCAGCCTCCGGGCTTAACTAATAAAAAAAAAAAAAATTTCCCGATCAAGTTGAAATGTTTGGATCAGATTACTAGCTCAGCTGTGGTCAGGTTGTTTATTCTAAATAAAAGATTGCGATTATGGGTCTTTATGTATCTATAAGGGCACATTATGGCATTAGTGTCAAAAGACATTGAAAAACTTGTAAATTAAATTCATTTTGTTTTTGATATTATAATTAGTAAGGGTCATTTTGTATTTTCGTTATAAAGACAAACTGTTTGCATATAAATATTTACTTATAAATCAGGATTTAATATGTAAAAATAAGTATTTATGCCCATGCCCACGTGGCATGTGCACTTCACATGTATATGAATCAGTAGCCCACTATCGATAGGTTATACATGCCTATTGGTAGCCCACTATCGATAGACATGTATATGAATCGGCAACGGACCTATCGGTAGTAGGATACCGATAGGTTATACATGGCTATCGATAGACCACTACCGATAGACATGTATATGAATCGAATTCACGTGGCATGTGCACAAATCTACGCTCAATCCATAAATCTTTCAAAAGGCAGTTGCAAGATAAGGTGAGACTTGAGGTCATGTTCCTCTTTTTATCTGTCCCGAATATAAACTATCTTGTTTAGAGACAAGCTAGATTGGACATGTGTGTAGTAGCACTTATTACAGGAGGAAGAAGAGGAGGTAGAAAGTCATGTTATTGTGGAATTTTTTTCGCCGAATGATACCGGATAGTACACTTCGTTTCCATCCCCTGAGATTTTTTTTTTTTTCACTATGATACCCGGCCACTGAAATGATCATCGTATCTTTACTTGTGACGATGGCAACATACATGCCATGTCATGCCACCTGGCATGTATAACTAAAAAAGACTATCGTTTTTTTTCGAAAATCACAGGGGACATTAATGACCCCACATATGACAAGCAACGATTTGCCAACCGGTACGACAGTGTTCGCTGACGTCCATTCGAAACGTTGCGTTGGATAAATACAAATAAAAAACAATTCACATTTGGCTTTTCAAATCCTTCTACTCACCGTTCCAATGTTCATCGGGAGATCGAGAGATCGCATTCTCGTTTGCCTTAGCAAGTTCCCGCTGTAGAGAAAATTGGTTTCTCATACCCTACAGTGTTATCCCAGCTCCTCCCTTCCATTTCCATCAATGGAGGAAAAATCCACAAAAGCAAAGGGGAAAAGAAGGCAAGCCGAGGGTTCAAAGCGGAGGAGAAAAGAGGCGACGGTGGATTCTAGCGCTAGATCTTCAGACATGGACTCCGGTATGCCTTGGTTCATCTCTCTGTGTAGCACGTTCACATTATTTCCCTCTTCTTTTTTTTGCCATAGGCGGTGTGATTTACTTGCATATTTTGTTAAAAAATCAATACCCTTATTTTGGTCCCTGTTTCGTACATATATAAATTCTTTTCTATTTTTTTCCTAAAGAGACACGTTTTTCTCAAAGTTTTTTCCATCTCTGTTAATCGCGCATAACACGATGACATCTATTTCTTTCCCCATCGTACGCACATTTACTTGTTTATACGAGTACTTTCCATCTTGTGCACATCTACGTGCGTACTTTTCCATCGTGTGCACATTTATCACTTTATATACGTACCTTTATGTGTTTTCCTATCTACTTGTTTCTATGAGAAGTCTCGTAAAAATACGCATATTTTTTGTTGTTTTTACTTGTTGTTAAGGTGTTTTATATGCGCAATTTAACTTCATTCTGTATGTGCGTACATTTACTTGTTTATACGTGTGCTTTTCCATCTTATGCACATCTACACGCGTACTTTTCCATCGTGTGCACATTTATCACTTTATACGCGTACTTTTCCATGTTTTTCCATCTACTTGTTTCTATGAGAAGTCTGGCAAAAATACGCGTATTTTTTGTTGTTTTTGCATATTGTTAAGGTGTTTTATATGCGCAATTTAACTTCATTCTGGATGTGCGCATATTTACTTGTTTATAAGCGTACTTTTGCATATTATGCACATCTACACTGGTACTTTTCCATCGTGTGCACATTTATCACTTTATATGCGTACTTTTTATTAAGGTGTTTTCTATGCGCTATTTAATTACGAGTATAATTCATTATGTATGTGTCTTTTAGTAATTACTTGTGTTATTCATTCATACGCATAGTTTAATTATTTTCCATGCACGATTTAACTCCAACTCATATCTCATGTTAAACCGCAGAGACTAGTAGCGGTTTCGACGATTTGTTGGAGGATGGCGCACTACGTTCGCAAGATGCTGCATCGCGCAGAAGATTATAGAGGATGTCGTCAAATATATGACTGAAGCACATGCACACATCATTCGCCAGACACCCTTCGCCCATCTACTCCAACTACCAAAGATGAAAGTAGACAATGTTCTCCTCGACCACATGATGAAGCATAACCAGGGAGGTGGGAGAAGCCATCTCCACGACTCCACTGACTCTTTGTCCGTAACTCCAAATGTCACAGGGATGATGTGATTGTTACCGTCTACCCCAATTGTAGTAAAAATTGTCCCCGGATACTTACCAGTGACAACTGTGCCATCTATACCCAGAATTGGTCGCATGTAGTTCTTGTAGGCGTGGATGCATGCGCCGAAGGCCAAGTATATGCGTAGGAAATGGTTCTCTGAGTCTACCTGAAGTGCCGTCACTGTGGTCGAGTCCCTCATCATCAACTCCCGCATGTAGGGTCTCAACAAAGAATACGAACTCTCGTATGTTCCACGGACATGTTTGCATGAGAAACATGATTACAGAAAAATTCATGCGCAACCCAAGGCGAAGAATGAATAGGTTCCGCTCTTACTAAGGTGAGAACTTTCTGCTTGGCACGATATACCTTCCAGTATGACACCTTTACGCCATACTTCTTCAAAATCTCGGTTACAATCATCTTCACAGTGTATTTGTCGCTTGATGCCACTTGTTCTTTCACCTCTTCGACAATAAAAGAGCACGTCAATTGGTTGTGGCCATGACTGATCGTTGGCCTCTTGCAAGTGTTGTCGTTGACAAATTTCCTTATTTGAAAAGTGGGAATACCGGGCACCTTCCTACCAATCACCATCCATGAACAGTGTCACACCCCGACCCAAAAAACCCATCCAGGCCGAGGTGTGAGGGTTCCTATTGCTATTCACATCCAATCTGGCGCGATACATTTGTGGAAAACAAAGAGAGTTTGAACAATTTGACTTCCAAATATAAAGCTATAATTCAAATATCCAACAACTCAAGACTAGCAGAAACATGATTCAATTAAAATAACATCAAGTTGTACTATTTAGACATCCGGTACAAATTCTTATCAAAACTCCTCCAAGGGAAACAATTATACATTTAACTCAAAAATCCTTGAAGGATGTCTATAATTTACATAATCTATCAAAAGTACAACTGTCGCCCCCAACAACCTCAAGCACCTCTGGAAGTCATCACACCACCAAAAGCTGATCCAGCCGGCTATACTGAAGAAGAACTGGCACTTGCACCTGCAAATCACAGCCCGGGTAGGAGTGAGTGACAAACTCAGTAAGGTTTTACTCTACGACACACTAAAGGGAGGAAAACAACAACTGTGATGTCTCTCCGCCCAAGTCTAAGGAATGTCACGGGGTCCCACAACCCCTATCGATGTCCCAAGGGCTCATGCCATGAAACCTCTCTCCTGAATATATTACAAGGAGGCCACAGAACAGTAACATGCAGGATCACCCTTACCCAAGCAGGATTCCCATGCCTTGGGGACCCACATCGGGAACGCATCGACATCCATCCTTAGCACTTGACATTGGTGAGACGATAAGACTTGAAAAGTACATAAATCACCCTCTCAACTGGGTCGCGTTAGTCTCCGAACAATGTTATTTTGATTATCTTTCTCTTATTTCAGGTATTAGGACCTTCAGCGAACATTAGATCAAGTTCAGAGTCTAAACGAGCTCACTTAACAACTCCATAATGAATGATCGATCAACACTCCATGGAAGGATCGATCATGTATGCACGACAACAATGACAGAGAGCACTTCAGGAAAGGATCGATCATCCTATATGGGATGATCAATCATCCACGGAGCATGATCAAGCATACAAGGGAAGGATCGATCATCACTTCATCAAAGGATCGATCATGTATGCACGACAACACTGACAGAGAGAGCAAGGTTTAAAAGGATCGATCATCCACGGGGCGTGATAAGTATACAAGGGAAGGATCGATCATCTCCTTTGTGAATGATCGATCCTTTACGGGCGTGGCCAGCAATTGAAGACAAAGGATCGATCTTCCTCCATGGAAGGATCGATCCTTTGATTGCCAGTGAAGAAAATCAACGGCCCAGATCTAATCCGGGGAAAAGGATGTTCCTAGGATATAAATAGGCCTTTTCTAGGGTTCAAAGGGGTCTTCTTCGCACTTGGACTTGAAGAACAATTTTCTTTTCACTTTTAGACTTTTCTTTGGCGATTCTTTCGGAGGAGATCCATGGCGGAAGAGTTTCATCAACCTTCACCTACGAATCAAATCATAGAAATGAGTAGCTATACCCCTCGCCAAGGGATTCTTATGATGTAACTAGGGTTTCTATTAGGGATTTCTAAGATCTAGGGCTTGTATACCTTTTTGACATAGCTTATATGGATTAATCTCAACTCTTTTATAATCTTGGTGTTTATTTAATGTTGGATGGTTGGTTTGTTCTAATGTGTGATAGATCTAGAGCTATTGCATGTTAGGGCTTGGATTGGACTCATCTAATAGGAGAATCATGCTAGAACCATGATTTCTCAGGTGAACTCTTCTCCATGGTTAGGGATTGTATAGTGCTAGAACCACTATAGTAGTGCTAGAACCACTACGTTCTATTCCTAATCCTCCATTTATCCTATCTTTCTAGACTTGGCCATCAAGGTGTGAGAATCATCTTGATCTTACACCTAAATTCATATTATACTTATTCTCTCGCGATGAATTCATCATAATCAGAGGATTCATTAGCTATGATAATAACTAACCATTAGATCACCGAATTTTAGAATATTGCTTTCACCGACAATGGATCCTAATCGGAACTTGTTGAGTGATAGTGAGAACTAGTCATTCACCTATCAACCATTAGGAAAGCCATTCAATGTGTTTATTGTGCCCTAATCTTAGGAAGACCTGGTAGAACCCGTGTTACGGATTAAGAATTCCTTGTACTTTTTTCTTGCATCGATAAACCCTTAAGTTTCAAGCTAGTTTAATATTAATTTCAAACCTTTCCTCAATTCATTAATAGGAGACTATACAAAGCATCTCAACTCAATCCTATTTCCCTGTGGATCGACTCGGACTCATTGCTGGCTAACCCTAAAGTAGTTAGTTAGTCATTTGATTATAAATTTGTAATTTTGAGCAGACTTGTTTAGCCACGACACTTTTCAAGCGCTACCAAGAGACAACACGACCTCTCAACCTCAATAACAATAAGATTATAGGCAACTACAACATATCCTCGATAACATGAAGATCCCAAATATACAATCACGTCCTAAACCTTACTACCCAGCCACGGTCATAGAGCTAGATCCGAGCTAACCGAGAGCCTCGGATCGGCGATCAACCCATCGCCCCGCCTAACTTGATATGCCTCTAATGCATACAGTGCATGAACATATGCAAACATCTAACCTAGATGTCTTTATATGTCACAACAACATTTAAGAGTTCAACAGTTATACAATAGCCCTCGGTACACGCCGGCAACGGGCTAAGGTTACCATCCAACTAGGTATTTAAATGCAAGTGAACTCATAAATGAGAACAGTACAAGGAGTGCACAAGGGCCACGGTCGATCGGGACATCGATCCTGGGAAGCCAAAAACGAGACAGAGCCTCACGGTCGATGCGACGGTTGATCCGATGGTCGATCGTGAGGTAAAGTGGGAAAGGGGTAAGGATCCACGGTCGATCGGAGCATCGACCCTAGGAGACCCAAAAGGAGACAGAGCCTCACGGTCGATGTGACAGTCGACCGTGAGGTCAAGATGAAGCGTGTCAACACCTGACGGTCTGTCGCGCCCCGACCCGCGGTCAAGTACCTGATCCCTCTGGTCAAGTACCTGAACCGGCTGCTCAACAAAACTTGCGTCTGCCTCAAGCTCAATGTCATCCACTCTGATGACATGAGACGGGTCTGGGTGATACTTCCTCAGCATCGACACATGGAAAGTCGGATGCACAGCAGACATGTGCTAAGGAAGATCCAGGCGGTAAGCTACCTCATCGACCCTCTCTAAAATCTCAAACGGCCCGATGAACCTCGGCGCCAACTTGCCACCTCTGCCAAACCTGACAGAACCTCTGTACGGCGACGCTCGCAAGAACATTCGGTCGCCGACTGCAAACTCCAACGGTCGTCACCTCTGATCTGCATAACTCTTCTGCCGGCTCTGAGCCGTCAGAAGCCTCTGCCTGATCTGCACTAACCTCTCTGACGACCGCCTGACGATGTCTGGACCGGTGAATGAAGCCTCTCCAACCTCTGTCCAGCACACTGGGGAACGACACGACCTACCGTACAACGCCTCGAAAGGTGCTACTCCAAGACTGGGCTGGTAGCTGTTGTTGTAGGTTAACTCCACCAAGGGAATGTGCTCCTCCCAGCTGCCTCCTGCGTCGAGGACACATGCTCTCAGCATGTCCTCCAAGATCTGGATAATCCGCTCTGACTGCCCGTCTGTCTGCGGATGGAAAGCCGTACTGAAAGTCAGGAGTGTGCCGACTGTCTCCTGAAGGTCTCGCCAAAACCTGCTGGTGAACATGGGGTCACGGTCTGACACGATAGAAACTGGAACCCCATGTAGTCTGACCACCTCTCTGACGTACAAGTTACCCAACCTGTCCGTCGAGTCTGTCACCCGCATAGGCTGGAAGCGCGCCGATTTGGTCAATCGATCAACGATGACCCAAATCGCGTCATTCCCCCTAGGAGATCTCGATAGCCCGGTCACGAAGTCCATCGTGATGTGCTCCCACTTCCACTCAGCTAGTGGAAGCGGCTGAAGTAACCCCGGAGTCCGCTGGTGCTCTACCTTGACCTTCTGACAGGTAAGGCAGCGCGATACGAACTCCGTCACTGCCCTCCGTGCCCGCTGCTGTGCGTAACTCCTCGAGCTCTGGGTCACTGTGCTGTGCCTCTAACACTCTGGCTAAGACTGTTGGCATACTCTGCACTGCATAGAGAAAACTACTGGATCCCCGATCCTCGAACTCGAGCCCAAACTGGCCCGCCGTCTCTAGAGCCTGCCACTGCCGCGCTGACAACCCTGCAACTGCTGCTCTGGTGTCTCTCACCTGTCTGTTCAGCGCGTCTGCTACGACGTTTGCCTTACCAGGATGGTAATGCAAAGCAAAGTCGTAGTCCTCCAGTAGCTCCATCCAGCGTCGCTGCCTCAGGTTGAGGTCACGTTGGGTGAAAACGTGCCTCAAACTCTTATGGTCCGAGAAGACTGAGAACTTCTCGCCATAGAGATAATGCTGCCAGGTCTTCAGGGCGAAGACCACCGCTGCTAGCTCCAGGTCGTGAGTAGGGTAGATCCTCTCATGGTTCTTCAGCTGACGAGAACCATAGGAAACTACGTGCCCCTCCTGCATGAGGACACATCCCAAACCCTCACCGCTAGCGTCACAGTAAACACTGTAACCAACACCTCGCTCGGGGACGATCAGCACCGGCGCACTGGTCAACCTCGTCCTCAGCTCCACGAAGGCTCGCTCACAAGCGTCATCCCACACGAACGGGACGGCCTTCTGTGTCAGTCTGGTCAACGGTCCGACAACCTTGGAGAAGTCCCGAACAAACCGTCTGTAGTAACCCGCCAGGCCTAAAAAGCTACGGACCTCGAACACTGCCACGAACTCATCTAGGAAAGGCCAGAAGATCCTCTGCATGAGATCCATGAACGCTGCTGGTGCGTTCGTCAGCCCAAACGACATCACCACGAACTCGTACAGGCCGTACCGAGTCCGAAAAGTCGTCTTCGGGATGTCGCAATCCCGAACCCTCAACTTGTGGTAGCCGGTGCGGAGGTCGATCTTCGAGAACACTGAAGATCCTCTCAACTAGTCAAATAGGTCGTCGATCCTCGGCATCGGATACCGGTTCTTCACCGTCACCCTGTTGAGCCGCCTGCAGTCTAAGCAAAGTCGAAGGGTACCATCCTTCTTCTTTGCGAATAACACTGGCGCCCCCCAGGGAGACATGCTGGGACGGATGAAGCCTCTACTGGTAAGCTCGTCTAGCTGGGTCCTTGATGAGTGCATGAAAGTGCACTCTAAATAGCCTTATAATCATCTCAATTGCTAGATTATTATCTTTAATCAACATCTTTATTCCTATTTTTATATCTATATGTTGCTTCACATAGTTGTTTGGAAAATGCAGGAAATTGGAGCTAAAAGAAGTTGAAAAGAGTGTATGGATCAACTTCAAAAATTAATCTGTACCTGCTCATAAAGAACCAGATGATGTGCCATATATGGTTGGAAAGCTCTTGAAGTCTAGATTCTGGAGAATTTTACGGTTCATAATTCCGAGTTTCCTAGAGGAAGTTACGGCAATTTTAGTACCGATGGCGCAGTCTGAATGGCAGCACAGTAAATAAGCTGGAAGTCCGAGCGATCGGACCATGCAGAATCATGACAGAACATGTGTTTTTTGGCTGAACATGGTCCGATCGATCGAACCATCACTCCTACTGAGCCAGATCGATCCGACTCCTAGAGTTGGATCGATCGGACTCGGGAAATGTCAAAAATTGCAGATTTTTATGAGCCAAATCGATCGGACACCTAAAGTTCGATCGATCGGACTCAAAACTAGCCAGAGAAGGTGGATTCTTATGCATCCGATCGATCCAGCGCATATAGTTCGATCGATCGGACTCGGGCGAAGCCAGGAATTGATGTTTTTAATGAGACGGATCGATCCAACACCTAAAGTCCGATCGATCGGACTTTTCCAGTGAAGAAAATCAACGGCTTTGATCTAATCCGTGGATGGAGAGGCTTTGGGGCTATAAATAGGACTCTTTCTAGGGTTTGAGAGGGACTTTTTGGCAGCGTTTGGGGGCGAGGAGAAGGGTTCCAGGCTTGGTTTTCTTTTCTTATTTCTTCTTTATTTCTTCATTAGTTTTGTTGCCCTCATGGTGAACATGAGTGGCTAGTTTCTTTTCTAAGGTACCGATGTAGCCTAACTGAATCATTCTATGTTATTGGATCATGATTATTTTATCAGTTTATTTTCCTTGTTTCATTCATTATTATAACTAAGATCTTAAATACCTTTATCTGGCCAATAAAAGTATTATAGATTGTTTTATGTGAGATTGGGCGAGGATTCATTCCCTAATCTTGCAGGATCTATGAATGAATGAGTTTATGTCGAGGCCGGGTTCAAGCTAAGAGTATTCTTGGTTCATAATTGTTCTTCAAAGCTTAATGGATTCTTGATTAACACTTAGTTATGGGTTCATTAGCTAGGGTTAATTGAGGGTACTTGGTGAAGACCACAGCCGAACGGATCATCATACCGGAAGAACGAGCCCTTGGAATTAAACTGAAATCTTTATTGATTCAATGCATAGAATGAGGATGTTATGGTGAAATCGGAACCTTAGTATTCTTCCATCATATTTTCATCGTTTTCTTATTTCGTTTTTAGATCATCTATCTTCGAAACTTCATATTTCTTATTTTTCCTTCTTTATTTTCTTTATTTTCTGTTCTTTAGCGTTTCACTCTAATACTGATTGCACCGATTCGTATACTTGCGAGATATAAAATTTATTCATCAAGTTTTTGGCGCCGTTGCCGGGGATTTGATTAGAGTTTATGTGTAGTGAATGCAAGGTCGCCGATCACGGAAAGAAAAGTTGTTGCCCTTGAACGATAAAGTAGATCAAATTGGTTGGAAGAAAAGATCTCCACATCAGATCTAGGAGTTCAAGAGGAGGAACAAGAGGAGATGGCGCTCAATAATAATTTACGTCCTTTGGAGGAGTACGCGAGGCCTACTATTTCTACCTCACCTTCGTGCATTGCGTTACCTGTAGAGGCTAGAAATTATGAACTTAAAAATCTACATTTTTCTATGCTTCCTGAATTTCATGGTTTACCTTCTGAGGATGCACTAACTTTTATGAAAGATTATTATGCTACTATTCAGACTTTTCCTCTAGGTGGCATTACTGAAGATCAATTGAGGATGCGATGTTTTCCTTACGCCTTGAAGGATAAAACGAAGAGATGGTTGATGTCGTTGCCTCTTGGATCACTAACTACTTGGGATGCAATTTATAACAAGTTTGTTAGTAAATTTTATTCTCATGCCATGACTACTAACTTGAGAAGGCAAATTCCAAATTTTCAGCAATCTGATGGAGAACCATTCCATGAAGCATGGGATAGATTTAAGATGCTTTTGATGCAATGTCCACATCATAACTATTCTTTAGAAAATCAGATGCAATATTTTTATGATGGACTAAATCTTTCTTGTCAGACTATGGCAGATAATGCTGCAGGTGGAGCGATGTTCAAAAGGACACCACTAGAGGCGTACGAAATTTATGAGATGCTAGGATCAAACTCGCAGCAGAGAGACACGAGGAATAAGGCGAGAGGCATCTATGAGCTGAACCAGAATGACGATTTGGCAAGGCAAATCGCAGCCCTCAACAAGAAGATGGACGCGATGATGTCCACACAAGCAAAACCGGTTGAGGTTTGTTCAATTTGCAATATTGTTGGTCATAGGTTTGATTCATGTCCTTCTGGTAGTGAATTTCCTGAATATGTGCAAGAACAAGCTAATTTGATGAATGCTTATAACCCGCGACCTAGATTTGATCCTTATGCAAATACTTACAATCCTGGTTGGAGGGAGCATCCGAATTTTTCATGGAAAAATAATGCTAATGCAAGTATGCCTTCTGCTAATCAGTCTAACCCACCTGTTAAGTCGTCTTTGGAAGCGACTATGTTAGCTTTTATGCAGAAAATAGACTCAAGGATGGAACAACAAGATTCGGCCATTGCTCGACATGATGTAGAATTGAAGAATGTTGCAGCATCTATTGGGAAGTTGGAAGTTCAACTGGGACAGCTTGCAGATGCTGTACGAGCCCATGTTCCAAGCAGATTTTCAAGCCAACCAGAGCAAGCCAACGCAGTTACTATTCTTCGTTCAGGTAAGATTATTGATAATAAGATTAATGTTGAAGTTATTGATGAGTTAAATGATGATGCAAGTGAGGAAGTTGAAAAGGAGGAACGCTCGAAAAGGCCACCATCGGCCACATCTGCTTTTGATCATGAAAAGAGAGCAAATTCAGTTCCGGAGGTTCATCACAACTCTCCTCCTCCATATGTGCCGCCGATTCCGTTTCCAGGCCGCCTGAAGAAAGCCCAAATGGATAAGTCTTATTCTGAAATTTATGATATTCTATCTAAGGTTAATGTGAACTTACCATTGCTTGATGTGATTAGGAAAATGCCAGCCTTTCCAAAGTTCTTTAAGGAACTACGTACTTCTAAACGTAAGTATGAACCTCATGAAAAGGTGATGGTTTCAGAGACGGCAAGCGCGGTTCTACAAAGGAAGCTTCCACCCAAGCTTAAGGATCCAGGGAGTTTTAATATTAATATTACTGTTGGTGATACAAAAATAGGGGAGGCAATGCTTGACTTAGGAGCTAGTGTTAATTTGATGCCTTACTCTGTTTTCCTTCAGCTAGGTGTTGGTAAATTAAAGCCTACTACGATGTCTCTACAACTTGCAGATCGTTCAATTAAATATCCATTAGGCATTGTAGAAGACATCTTAGTACAAGTTGATAAGTTAATTATCCCTGCTGATTTTGTGATATTGGATATGGATGATGCACCATTGAATGATAGAAAATTGCCTATTTTGTTGGGACGCCCATTTATGGCTACAGCTGATACTATGATTAATGTGAAGGATGGTAAGCTCAGCATGACAGTTTTAGGTGAAACTGTTGAATTTAAAGTGTTTGAGTCTATGTCATGTCCTTCAAACTCTTTTGATTGCTTCTCAATAAATGCTGTAGATTAATTGGTGTTCTTAAATTTCAAGTAGGAGCAAGTGAAGACTACATTGAAAGCGGATTTGAAGATGGTGCAGGATGACTTGCACGGTTATGGGAAAGCAAAGGAGGTCGTCGCACCGCTTGAAGCATTACAGCCATACGAACCTGGCTGAATTTTAAGGCTTTGCAGTACGTCTTGCCTAGACGTTAAATAAAGCGCTGGGTGGGAGGCAACCTACCAAGGTAACTTGTTTTTAAGTTTCAATTCTTAGTTTTTATTTTAATGTTTCTCTTTTGTTTTCTTTTAGGTTTTCAGCCACCCGGAGGATCCTTGAGGAGATGTTTGCTATTCTATCAGGTGGCCTCTTTCTTACTTACAGTACTTGTCTCTTCTTTCTCTGGAAATTTTTGGATAGCCACATCCTACATATTTGATTGGATAAATGCACACATTGAGGACAATGTTGATTTCAGGTTGGGGGGTGTAGACATTCATTGAGTATTGCATGCTACCTTGTGGGTATAATAGTGTTAAATTGTACATGAGCTGAAATTTTTATACGTATTATACATGTTGCTTCCATATGGACTGGCCTATACATGGATTGCGTGCGTGATAACCTGAAGGTAGAATATCATGTGATTCACACACGAACACTTTATGTGCAGTGGCGATTATACTCTATCAGGTGGCCTCTTTTCTATTTACATTATGTTGTCTCTCCTTTCTATGGAATTGTTGGATAGCCACCTCCTATATATGTTATTGTTTATGAGGCACACATTGAGGACAATGTTAATTTCAGGTTGGGGGGTGTAGACATTCATTGAGGATTGCATGCTACCTTGTGGGTATAATAGTGTTAAATTGTACATGAGTTGAAATTTTTATGCATATTATACATGCTTTATTCATATGGATTGGCCTATACATTGATTACATGTGTGATAACCTGAAGGTAGAATATTATATGAGTCACACACGAACACGTTCTGTCCAGTGGTAATTATACACACCAAAGGAATGAGCATGCTATTGTCAATTTAGACCATGATTTCAGCATAAGCTAGTGTTGAGTATTGCATGCAGAAAAAAAAAAGAGAAAAAGTTCTGGAGCTTTAATAAGCTGTGCCTAAACGACTGTTAAGTGATCTACTGAGTAACCGGGTGTTCTTGCCTCAGGAAGCGGGGAGCTCGCGTAAAAAGGTAGAATCACTAATAACTAAAAAAAAACTACTCAGTGTTTTGTTAAGTAACCGGGTCTCTGCGCCTCAAGAAGCGGAGAGTGCTCGTGTAAAAAGGCAAAATGTCTGATAGTTAAAAGAAGAAAAAAAAAAACAAACAAGAGCATGTTGTACTTAAAGTGCGAGGGTTGGATGATTGGTCATGATGATAGTAGTGTGTTTGGACTAATGGTGGGTAGAAGTTGCTTCTGTACGTAACTTTTATTTGTCACGTCACATGAGTTCGGCTGAATGGTGATTAGCATGTTTGAAGTGTAGAAGTTAATTTCATGTGTTCGTAGCATGTGCATGAGTATAAGACGTTTTGTGCTCTGTACTAGATAGAACATTATTGACTTGACAAGGTAGTACTTTTATTATGCATGTCTACAACCTACGACCGTTGGTGTGCTTAATATATTTTATGCGCTTAAAATTGCTAGAGACTAGCAATAAGCTGGTTGGGGGGTGTGATGAGTGCATGAAAGTGCACTCTAAATAGCCTTATAACCATCTCAATTGCTAGATTATTATCTTTAATCAACATCTTTATTCCTATTTTTATATCTATATGTTGCTTCGCATAGTTGTTTAGAAAATGCAGGAAATTGGAGCTAAAAGAAGCTGAAAAGAGTATATGGATCAACTTCAAAAATTAATCTGTACCTGGTCATAAAGAACCAGATGATGTGCCACATATGGTTGGAAAGCTCTTGAAGTCTAGATTCTGGAGAATTTTACGGTTCGTAATTCCGAGTTTCCTAGAGGAAGTTACGACAATTTTAGTACCGATGGCGCAGTCTGAATGGCAGCACAGTAAATAAGCTGGAAGTCCGAGCGATCCGCCGATCGATCGGACCATGCAGAATCGTGACAGAACATGTGTTTTTTGGCTGAACATGGTCCGATCGATCGAACCATCACTCCTACTGAGCCAGATCGATCCGACTCCTAGAGTTGGATCGATCGGACTCGGGAAATGTCAGAAATTGCAGATTTTTATGAGCCAAATCGATCGGACACCTAAAGTTCGATCGATCGGACTCAAAAATAGCCAGAGAAGGTGGATTCTTATGCATCCGATCGATCCAGCGCCTATAGTTCGATCGATCGGACTCGGGCGAAGCCAGGAATTGATGTTTTTAATGAGACGGATCGATCCAACACCTAAAGTCCGATCGATCGGACTTTTCCAGTGAAGAAAATCAACGGCTTTGATCTAATCCGTGGATGGAGAGGCTTTGGGGCTATAAATAGGACTCTTTCTAGGGTTTGAGAGGGACTTTTTGGCAGCGTTTGGGGGCGAGGAGAAGGGTTCCAGGCTTGGTTTTCTTTTCTTATTTCTTCTTTATTTCTTCATTAGTTTTGTTGCCCTCATGGTGAACATGAGTGGCTAGTTTCTTTTCTAAGTTACCGATGTAGTTTCTTTTCTAAGCTACTCATGGTGAACATGAGTAGCTGCGACCGCTACTGAAAGCGTCGCTGACGCCGCTGGTTCCCTCTGCCGAATCCCCCTCTGAACTGGGGTCTCTGCGGTGTGCTGGTAGAGAATGCCGGTGGAACTGCCTGGCACCTCTCGTTTCGCAATTGCGCCTCTACTGCAAGGGCGCAGTTCGGAACTGCTGAGTATGCCTGGAAGCGGTAAGCCTCTGCTCAAACTGACATGCACAGGCCACTGGATCTGCTGCCACTGCCCCCGCAAAACGGACCAAGTGCGCGAACCGGGTGGCATACTGCTGAAACTCCAGCAAGATCACCACAGCGGTCCGCACGTCGACCGGAGCGAGAACCCCCTCCTCGGCGAGAAGGGTCTCCTCTCGTGCGACCGAAACCGTCGCTGGTGATGGCTCAGTCCGTCTAGCTCTGACCTCCCTGACAGGTGCTACCCTGTCTAGTCGGGCGGGTCGACCAAGTCGTGCTCCACCCCGACCAACAACCGAAGGTCAGCCTCGAGCTCCCGACATCTGCGCAATCACCAACAACAAACGAGCGTCCACTCGTTCGAACCCAAGACAAAGCAGCACAACATAAAGCGGAAAAAGCATAACACATCAAAATGAGCATGCACAGATGTTCTAGACATAGAACTAACCCATTCCACGCTCAACTCAACCGAATCCTGATCCTAAACCCTGGGATCTACAACCTATGCTCTGATACCAAGCTGTCGCGCCCCCGACCCGCGAAAGCCCAACAGGGTCGGGCGACGCGAACCGGAACCTAACCAACACGAAAAAAGAACGACGAGGGTTCCCTCTAACCTATTGGTCTCCCTAACAATTCACCAAAACACCCTCAATTAAAACAACATTAATCAGCAAAACCTCGAACCACAGATTAAAACTCAAAGTGTTAAAATATACAAATCCTCGGAGAGGGGAAGATTCAAAGTACAACCTTGCTCCCGTAGGAGACTAACTAGCCAAAAGGGTAAAAGCAGTAAATATCGCCACCTCTCAAAAGCCACCAGGCGCCGCCGCACCGCCGATCAACTGCCCGGTAGGAGCCACAGAGGAAGAACTGACGCCTGCACCTGCAAAACGCAGCCCGGGTAGGAGTGAGCACTAAGCTCAGTAGGGATCTACACTAAGACACACAGAAGGAAGAGGGAAACGCAACAGTGTCGCCCTCAAGTAGGACCTGGGTGTATACAGGGGTCCCATAACCCCACCGCGTGTCCCTGAGGCCCCGATCATGATCTTCCAGCCGGGCTGGTCACATGTCGGGTCACACTCAGTAGCAGGAAACGGCACTGCTGACTCTCAACAGGACACTGAACACTGTTTGGTAGGAAGAGATACCACTGAGTAGGCAAAACCTCTACTCAAGAGTTTTAGGAAAACCGGACACCGGCTACACCTCAGATCCGACTCGAGGCCGACACGACCTCTACAATCATCAAGCCACAAGTGCACCAGTCATCTAAGCCTATCATCGAATCGACTGGACACCACAATTCAAACCGGGTCCAAACAACACAACCCCGGTCCTAGGGCTAAGTCCAAGCTTCCAGCCTCGGGACAGCGACCCAAAGATCACCCACGCCCTAACCAATGCAACTAATGCACAAATCAACAATGCATGATATGACATACACAGATAAGAAGCAAAGCATGCAACAGTATGTCAAGCATCATATAAGTCTACTGGATCGCTGAAGCGGTACTACCAACCGCTGCCAGCCGATCCGCAGCGGGTCCCGGCATTACGACGGTACCACGACCGTCAACCGCGAACTCCTGCAACGGGAAGCAACCCCGAAAACGATGATGAACAAAACACAATATAATATTATATTCCGAAATATAATATTATATTCAAAAACACCTAAAGCCTCTACTTAGAGGCTAATTGATCCCGTCGATCCGATGCCCAAACGACGTTGGATTCAAGATCAAACTTAGCAACCAGTAGGTGTATATACCAGGATCAACATATCCAAATTTCATAATCATCCAACAGTTGGATTAACGGGAAAACGCTAATAAGAAATCGCTAATCAATTAACTTAACAATTAATTGCTGCAACGCAGCCCTCCAGTAAACAATTCATAAGAAATTGTAGAAAACTCCAAAAATTACGAAACAAGTTGGAATGGAAAACTAACAAATAGATCTACAACTCTTATATTTATGAAAAGCCAAGATCATGTACTCGCCGGCCGGAAAACTCGCCGCAAGCCGGCTGTTTCTCTAGAACAGCAGAAAACCAGAAATCCGAGACTAATCATGCAATAAACCTACTCAGATCTCAACTGATTAACATGAAACTTAAATCAGTAATTCTAACAGGCATAAGGAATCGAACAAAGCAAGGATCAATAAGATCCAACGGCTAGATCTCAAGAAAACCCGAAATAAACATCAGTAGGTATAACCCTACCTAGCTGCGCTTTCCTCGGCTGATTTCCCGCGATTTGATCACCAACAAGCTTCCAAACCACTTCAGGGATCTTCCGCTCGTTGTCACAGATCCAACGAGCCAAAGAACACCAAATTTGATGGTCGGAGGAAGGAGAACGGAAGAGATGAAGCTCACCGGCGGAGAAGGGAAGAAACAGAGCACCGCGGGAAAGAAGAGAAAGAAGGAAGAAGAAGAGAAGAGAAGGAGGAAGAGGAGGGGAAGAAAAGGAGGGAAAAGGGGAGGGGACAGCCGGGAAAGAGGGGAAAAAGTGAGGGGAGGGGAGGGAAAGTCCTCCCCCCTCTGACAGAGGAGAGCGACGGCCAGCGGTGGCCGTCCTCGCGAAGCAGAAAAGCCACCGACGCGAGTCCGATCGGTCGCTCCAAGGAGCGATCGATCATTCTCGCCCAGGATCAAAACAAACCGACTCGCTCACGAGTCCGATCGATCGTCCCAAGGAGCGATCGATCGCTCAAGGGTCGTCAGCTGCCTAAAGGCAAGCTTTCGCGCGCCCGAGCTGGGATCTTCCGATCCCGGGTCCACCTAGTCAGTCTAAACAAGCATTAACACAAATAAGGCCGGTGTGTGCACACGCGGGTGTGAAACAAACCAACAAGGCGCAATTTACCAAATTTCCCTTGTAGTCTACAACGAGCCACAAGGATAGAGGGGCAGGTCCTTACACGGTCGATCCGACGGTCGACTGTCAAACCTGGTGCACAGTTCCTAAGAACAGTACAAGGAATCCAATTTCTTAGATTTGATCTATCAAAGCTTATCAAAATTCGATGAAACTTAGCATGCACATGTAATAAATGATGGGGAAGCTATTGGTACGAAGATAACAATATTTTGATGGTTAAAATTCAGATCTAAGTCCAAACGGACAAAAACTGACAAACCGGCGGTAAAACGAGAATCGTCCGATAAAATACGAAACCAACTGGTAGAGATACTCTAAGTAAGCCATAACACCCATGTATTAAGTTACACAACATTCTACCATGCACAACTACATCAAAGGCATAATAAACCTATCCTAGGTAAACCCAATCATAAGATCGGGGTAGAAACACCTACTTGAGCAAGTAGGGCAGCTCCTCCACGTATTCCCCAAGCTCGATCGCCAAGATCCGCTCCTCGAAGATCGCGACTCGAAGCCCTAGCTCAGCCGGCAGGAGAGAGTGATAACGACAGGAGAGGAAAGGAAGAGAAAGGAAAGAGAGAGAAAGTAAGGGTATTTATAGAGATCAGGATCTGATCTCTACCGTCCAATTCGATCTTTCCCGATCGAGCTCCGATCTTCCGATCGGAGGCATCCTTAAGGTCCTAATGAATCACATACATCAATCCAAGGCCGTGTGTGCGTTACGCGGGTGTGAAATCGACCACCATGCTCAATTTACCAAATTATTCCTGTTGTCAAAAGAGCAATACGATCAACCTGATCGCACCCGATGCGAAACCAAATCAACAAGGAACGACCCTCGACCCACGTGGTCGAGCCAGGTTAGAGGAACAGGTCCTCAGAAACAGTTCCTTTCCACACAATGCACAATAACCTTCCGTTAACTACACTTTTTCATGATATACTCGAGCCAGCACATGATTGCATATCTTGCAAGCGCAAGTCTCAGTTGGTTCTTATCCGGAAAGTACTGACCGACAAATGGCTCCGGTGCATTTAGAAAGAAAACCTCTCCAGATTTGGGTGTTTCGAAATTGAGGATGTACTCGTCTTTTCCGTATTCCACGGGCTCACAAACAGTCAATTCATGTTCTTCATAATCATGATCCCAATCATCGCCGAAATAAATTTCATCGTACATATCGTGCGTGTCCACATCGGGTCGAGTGTCAAGCATGTGAACAATAATGAATACACGAATAAAATTGACGAACTCACATGCGCGGTTATCACTATACGCGCACAAGAACTACAACAATGGCGCACATGAAATATATTAACATCACACGAAAACAATACTCGCGTTTCTCAAATGTGGACACGTGAAAATATTTACACGCGTTTTTAAATACGCGCAGAAATTCACGCGCGTCTTTCACAAACTCGCATAAAATACTAACATCATACACATATATGAAAAATGAATTTCCCCGCGTGGTTACCACTATACACACGTAGAAAGTATGCTCATGTCGCACGAAAATAATACTCGCGTTTCACAAATGTGAACACGTGAAAATATTTACACGCGTCTTTAACTTCGCACGCGTCTTTCACAAACTCGCATAAAGGACTAACAGTCGTGATGGAAAGACTTCATGCACGAATATTAGTGAACTTTGCATGCTCGGTTATCACTATATGCGCACAGGAAAAAAATTAATATCACACGAAAATGTAAACTGTGCACGCCAATGAACTTTTTTACCCTTCCGGTTCCGGTGTGAGGGCATTGAGTGATATCTCCTCAACCACGTCCATGAAATTTTTGACTTCGTCCCATTCTGGCATGATGGGGACATTCAGATCAATGTCGTTCAAACCACGGGTAGTAGGTGCCGTCTCAAGAAACATAGTATCGCTGTCATAACTGAGACATTGTAGGGAAGTGTTAAAAAGCTTGATGAAACCATTACTATTGAGTAAAAGAATATCCTCTAGCATACCTTGTATTGTCTGCTTCTTCCGGGGAGGCGAACACTCTGATGGGTGGGAAAGATGGCTGGCCGAGGAGAAGGAAGAGCCGAGACAAGTCTATGTCGTTATTTAATCGTATAAATGAACTATATGGATCATTGGGCTTCTCGAAACTGATGAATGACTCGACATCGATTGGAGATAGCTCACAAAGGATATAGAAGTGACTCTTCAGTTGAGTATATGATAGGTTCGAAGGGAACTCTTCGAGCCGGCATGGAAGACCTTCGTCGTATGCAACATATCCATTGAAATGACAAAGTGGTTGAACGCTCTCCATCGCAGACCATACGATGAGGATTTACCGTCGATCTTGGCTTGAGGAGATGGGGAGAAAGAGGAGATAGGAAGGAAGAGATGGTGGCAGGAGAAACTCATGCGATGGACGATTATGGCAGGAGAAGAAACTCAGGCGAGCACCGTCGGCACTGAGGTCTTCTCATGCTTGCCGTCGCATTAAATGTGACGGCGTACTCTAGTCTTTTTTAATTATATATGCGACGGCATACTCTAGTCTTTTTTAATTATATATGACATACCATGTCATGTGGCATCGCATGACATGTATACTTCTATCGCTAAAAATGAGGGTATGATGGTCATTTCAGTGATGGGGGATATCACAGTGAAAAAAAACAAGCTTTGGGATGGAAAGGCTTTAGTGTAGATTTAGGGTGTCATTTAACAAAAAAAATTATGTTATTGCGCCTCGGGGGAAGACCGGCACTGAACGTCACATCCCAAAAGAGACCGGTGTGCGTATAACATCCATGTGAACCAAAGTTTCGTAAGAGTTACGTAAATAATTGGCTCACCCTTTTTTTCTATGCTCGAGTGTTTGTAAAGATTTGTGAAGTTGACATGATCCGGTCCACATTAATTGATGTCCCAAAAGGATACTTGCATTTGGCATTGAACAAAAAAGTGGGTATGTACCGGAGATTTGTTGCTAAACAAATCATGATATTCATTTTTTACACTTTAGAATCTCTTTTATATTTTTTTTTTTTTTTTGCATAATAAGACCTTATGCATGTAAAAAATACGTGTATAAAGTAATTCGCGTATAAATAATAATTATATGCGTACCCATGATACTTGTATAATCTAGAATTATACGCGTGTTTCTTACGTATATGTGATCCTATTATGCAAAAAAAAACATGAGAGGGAGTCATAAAGTGTAAAACGTGAATATCATGGTCCTATTTGGCAAAAAGTTCCAAGTACGGGCTAAGGTTATAAGTTTAGGGTACATTTGGGTGTTAAAAAGGGTAAACATTTACCATTATAAATTTTCACCTCATTTATTTATGTTTGGATATGAGTATAATTTATCCTAAAGTAAAATTGACTCTAATATGAGGGTAAAGAGGGTGTACATTTTACCAACCATGGGTGGTGAGTAATTGGGTGTAAAAGACTTACTTATATTTATATTTTTATCCATTTTCTCCGTTTATTTTTGCTTCCTTTGAAAAAACCATCATTTAATTTATTTTAATAATTTAATTACTTTTTCTCTCTCTTAATATCTTTGCTTCTTCTCTCATATTTTCTCTCTCTACTTCCTCTTTCTTATTTTCTCTCTCTACTTCACCTCTCCCACTTTCTCTGTCTACTTCATCTCTCCTGTTCTCTCTCTATTTGTTTTGCTCCTTTTGCTGTAAGTAAAAAGAAAGAAGAGTAAAAAGAGCAAGCTGGAGCGAGCATAGGCAAGAGGCAAAACCAACTATTATAAGCAGTGAGTAGGCAAAATAGGGAGGAGTAAAAACGCCCTTGCAAAATAGGGAGGAGTAAAAACGCCCTTTATATGGAAAAAGCAGGTAAGCAAAAGTAAGGTCTTGTTTCATAGTTGGAGTGATATCGCTTGATTTTGGAAGGAGAATGTCCGATCCAAACAACATGTTGTTTCTGTACTTCCATGAATATATTTCTTGACTTTTATGTTTGGTTGTGGGATTGATTGTCAATTCTAAAATCGCAGCCAAACAGTAAAGCTGTAACTTATTTTGAAATTACAATCAAATAGTAAAACTGGAATAAGTCCCTGATGACTTTATCTCACTACTTATTCCAACATACTAATCACAGAAATCTCGAAACCCAGAATAGCATATCCCACGACCAAACGCCTCCTTAAGATTTCTCAAAATCATCAATTCGAATTCTCGACAATAGAGGTAGGAGAGTTGAGAGGGCACACTCTCCTATTTTCTCTCTATACACCTACTCTCCTATTTTCTCTCTCTACTTCTCCTTTCCTATTCTCTCTCTCATCCTTTCACTCTACTTCCTCTCTCCTATTCTTTCTCTCTTCACTCTCTCTATTACCTCGCTCCTACTTCCTCTCTCTTAACTTTCACTCTCCTAGCTTTCTCTCTCTACTTTCTATATATAATTATATATATATGAAAAATTATTCTCATTCTAAATATCTACCTTATAAGATCTGGTGACAGTTACTAATCTATCCTAATGTCACATGTTGTCTTATGTGGAGTCCTACCTGGAGCCCTACGTGGCGATAGATCTTCACCCCCACTTCCCACCTCCCCGAGACACCGTTCCCGATCCACTTCTTCCACTCCCCCGACCCCATGCATGAGCACGCCGTCTCCCTCTCCATCCAGACCTAGCGCTAGCTGTAGGTCAATCGACTTCTTCCACTCCCCCGACCCCATGCACGAGCACGCCGTCTCCCTCTCCATCCAAACCTAGCGCTAGCTGTAGGTCAATCGACTTCTTCCACTCCCCCGAGACACCGTTCCAGAGCCTTCATGATCCGCCCCTACGGCGGCAGTAGTGCAGCGCTCGAGCCGAGGCTTGACCAAGTCCTGGGTCGCCCTCCCTCTTCCCGGTGCTCTCCCAGTCAATCTCTCACCGGAACACCGTCCCGACCTTTCTCTCTCCTTTCTCTCTCTCATCCACTCCTCTAACCTCGCCTATCGCATGAACCCCGTCGCCCACGCCCAGCTAAATTACTTCGATTCTCTCTCTCGCATCTTTAACCTCATCTCCCATTTCACCTTCCTCCGCCCCTTCTCTCAATCCCTACCCACTTCTCCGATCTCCCGTCGCTTACCATGTCCTGGGTCACCCTCTCTCTTCCCGGCGCTCTCCCAATCAAGCTCTCGTCGGAACACCGTCCCGACCTTCCTCTCTCCTTTCTCTCTCTCATCCGCTCCTCTAACTTCGCCTATCGCCTGAACCTCGACGCCCACGCACAGGCAAATTACTTCAATTTTGTTACCTATGTGGTCTCTTCTCTCCTCCACTCTCGCTCTTCCCTTAATTTTTTTTTTTCTGTTACTTTCCAGGTAACTCACACCGGACACTGGTGGGCCTTGCCCCCACTGCCGGCCGATCGGGAAGATTGTGCAGCTCAAGTGCGTCGCTGCGGTCTTTCTTGGCATCACAGTTTTGCTCTCTGCGATCTTCTGGATCCCTCCATTTATCCTTCGAGCTGGCAGTTCTAGGGATCTCTATCCCAATCCGGAGTCCGTAGGTGAGGATTTGTGGAGTTTTATGAGCTTTTCTTTGAATATTTTTTTGCTCTTTTTTCTGTGAGGGTTTGTGGTGGTTAAGAGTAATGGCATTGCGATGAACTGGTGGATCTTGACGTTCTCCAGTTCTGTTTGGGTGTATTCTTCAGCATTTTTGCTGATTGATGCGCTGCATTCCCCTTTGGTAATAGATGAATTTGATGCGAGGAATACTAGATCTGCAGGTTCAGTTCGTGGAAATTCTGAGTATTTGGTATTTTTGTTATCTAAGTGATTAATCGAGATGCCAAAACTTGAAGACATGTCATTACAGTATGTGTTAATTCAAGTCTCCAGTGAAGTGAGATGGGTATTTTTGTTTTTTTGCACCCTTCTGATCAGAAGGCATAAGAAAATTTTCACTACTCTTAATTTTTTCCATTGGTTTCAAAACTTGCTGAGTTTTGGGGGAGGGGAGGGGGAGGTAGAGAAGTCAACCATACCTGAATTTACAATAGCACTGATGTTCTGTACCAATACTCGCAAATTGCAATGGTGTGCATTGGGGAGGGAGTTCGACCAACTAATTTGCGCTTGCAATAAATGAAGGTAATCTCCTCTTTTATTCAATCTCTGCTTCTAAAGTAAAGAATTCACTACCAACAATGTTTTATTTTCCTAATTTACACTCTTCTTTGCCTTAATCCTACGGTGGAAACCAAATAAAGGATTTTGCTTATGAGCAAGAGGTTTATTCCTAATTTACACTCAAGGATTTATAGGTTTCAGCCCATCCCAATTAGGGTAACAAAGGGGCTTTACCCTCTCATGTGTACCTTACCCCGAAAAGATGTCATGTCACGACCAAAAAAGAAAACAACTACAAAACTTATCAGATGAAGTTGAAAGAGGGGAGAATTGTTTTTTATGTGCTCTCAAGGTTGAGAATGAACAGCATAGATCCCAAACTAATTCTTAGAAAGTTTAGGACAATAGACTTGAAACTGTTCTTTCTTAGTATGTTGCAGCCAATGCAGTAAAACATAATTTTTTTTTTTAATGATGTTATATCAACCAGCTTTTTGTAAGAGAGATTGATATTTATACGTCCTCTCCCCTCTGGCTGCTCCCTCTCTCTCTCACTCTCTCTACCGGAGTGAAGAGAAGATTGATCTCCATTGCAAGGAACAACAAGAGATTGTGTTAAAGAGCACACAATCTCTTACGCTTTTGGAAATGATTTGATATTCTTTTCAATTTGTACTTTGTGGTGAACATATTTTTACCATTTTGTAGGAGGTCTATTGATGCAGGACCAGGGCCGGACCTGACTGAGTCCGATCCGCTTCCAAGGCGATCCGGACGTACTCGGATTCCATCCGTACGAATGAGGCCTTTGGAAGGCCATAACTTTTGATCCGACCGTCCGTTCGGGGCGTATGACCAGTCGAAACGACCGGGTCGACGAGCCGGTCATTTATCGTCAGAGATCTTTGATCTCTCCACGACGGCTTGTCGAATCGCCAAATTCCGTCTCCTTTTGCTCTAAATCGCAATTTTAGTGAAAACTTTCCTTTTATGGCAGTTTTATCGGTTTCTATTCTTGGCAAAGTCCTAGTTTGAGTAGGGTTTATTTTTATTAATGAATTCCGGGTTAATACTTGGATTAGGGTTGAGTCCATGTTTTAGTTGAGTTGGTCTTTCCTTAAATCTATAAAAGGAGGCCTAGGGTTTGTAAGGAGTCAGTTTTGATGAATAAGAAAATTAGGGTTTTGTTTTCTCCCCTTGAGAATTCTGGTCTTTCTCTCCCATAGAGAGTTCGGTTCTCTCTCCCGTTGAGAGGGTCACCTTCCACGTTTTACCCTGCGCCAGAGTGGTATCAAGAGCTATACGAAGTTCCTGGGAAGAGGAGCCATGCCACCTCGAACCAGAGCCCGTGCTCGACGGCCGCCTAGTGTATCTCCACCGCCGTCGCCGCCGCCCAGAAGGTGTGGCTGTCCTCCTGTCAATGAGGGGCCGCCCCCACGGGAACAAGGAGTGTTGCAAGCAACCATCGTTGATCTTCAACGATAGGTGGCTGCCCTCCAACTCCAGTTACAACATCAGAATCGAGATGGGACACCATCGCTGGAAGAGGAAGAGGAGTTGTCTTCGGATGAGTCCTCCTTCCATAACATGTACGCCGATCCACCCCCCTTTCGACGTCATGACCAGCGGGATCATGCCATGGACTACGGATTCAAGGTGGACATACCTGAGTTCGCAGGAGGTTTGCAGCCAGAGATCTTCATGGACTGGCTTCACCAAGTGGAGCGAATTTTTGAGTTTCGGGAGGTTCCCGACGACATCAAGGTGAAGTTGGTGTCTATCAAGTTGAAGGGCCGAGCTTCAGCGTGGTGGGAACAACTGAAGAGGGCTCGTGAGAAGCAGCAGAAGGGCAAGATTCGAAACTGGGAGAAGATGGAGAAGAAGTTGAAAGAGCACTTCCTTCCTTTCGGCTACACCCAGTCCCTCTTCCAGAAGCTACACACGTTACGCCAAGGTACGCGATCTGTTGAATAGTATACTGAAGAATTTTATCAGTTGCTTGCCAGGAACGACCTCTCTGAGACAGAGGAGCAGACGGTCGCTAGGTACCTGGGGGGCTGCGCCTATCTCTCCAGGATGCGCTCAGCCTTCACGCGTTGTGGACGGTGTCCGAAGCCTACCAGCGAGCGTTGACGGCGGAACGGCAGCAAACTAGGGCGTCTACCGTAGGGCGGATGCCACGACCACCGCCGGCACCACAGAACCCTACGCCACAGAACCAGGCTCCGCAAGTAAAGCCACCGGGGCCGCGGCCTGCTCCCCCAAATCCGACATCGGGATCCACCTTCAGGTGTTTCCGTTGTGGGGAAGTAGGGCATCGGGCCTCAGATTGTAGCCTACCGGCCAGCCGACCAGGGAAGGCGCTGCTTATTGAGGAAGAAGCGGAGGAGCATGCAGACCAGACCGGGGCCGTCTTCGATGACTATGGCGATGAGGGTGAGATCCTGTACGGGGACGGCCAGGAGACACTGATCCTACGGAAGAGCTTCCTGTCACCCAATGAGGAGGTTGATGACACATGGCTGCGGACCAACATCTTCCAAACCACGTGCACCATCGGCGGACGGGTCTGTAAGATGATCGTGGACAGCGGGAGCTGTGAGAACGTCATCGCGGACGATGCGGTGACCAAGCTACAACTGCCAACGGAAGCCCACCCAGTTCCCTACCGACTTTCGTGGCTCAAACGCGGCAGCGAGGTAAAAGTCGATAAACGCTGCATGGTATCTTTTTCCATTGGTTCCCATTATCAGGATAGTGTATGGTGTGATGTGGTGACCATGGACGCGTGCCACCTCTTGTTGGGAATCCCTGGCAATTTGACCGATTTGTCGTCCACAACGGGCGGAGGAACACGTACACCTTGCGGGTCAAGGACCAGCGTCTGACCTTAGCGCCGAGACGGGAGGAGTTACGACCCCATCCCAAGCAAGGCAACGCAGTGACTATGTTGTCCCGGTCGCAGTTCCTAGAGGAGATGAAGGACCAGCCGGTCATCTATGCGTTGCTGCCAGGCGAGCCGGAGACGAACGTGGAAGTCCCAGAACCTGTGAGGCCCCTCCTGGCAGAATTCGCCGATCTGCTACCTGAGGAGCTGCCCCTGGGCTTGCCTCCCCTGAGGGACATCCAGCACCAAATCGACTTGACCCCAGGAGCCAGTCTACCCAATCGGCCAGCGTATCGGATGAGCCCGAAGGAGCTCGAAGAACTGAGGAGGCAGGTAGCGGAACTGATGGAGAAGGGGTATGTACGGGAGAGCATCAGCCCATGTGCCGTCCCTGCCCTCTTAGTGCCCAAGAAGGACGGTTCCTGGAGAATGTGTATCGACAGTAGAGCTATCAATCGGATCACCATCAAATACAGATTTCCCATACCAAGGCTGGACGATATGCTTGATCAACTGGCGGGTTCCAAGTTGTTCTCAAAAATAGACCTCAAGAGCGGGTACCACCAGATCCGCATCAAGCCGGGAGACGAGTGGAAGACCGCCTTCAAAACCCAGGATGGACTTTATGAGTGGCTGGTGATGCCCTTCGGCCTGTCCAATGCGCCCAGCACCTTCATGCGGTTCATGCATCAAGTCCTCCGACCTTTCATGGATCGATTTGTCGTCGTGTACTTCGATGACATCCTGGTATACAGCGCATCTGAGGAGGAACACCTGAAGCACCTGCGGGCTGTCCTCGAGGCGTTGCGGCAGGAGAGGCTATTCGCCAACAAGAAGAAGTGCACCTTCCTGACGGACCGGGTATGTTTTCTGGGTTATATTGTCTCTTCAGGTGGTATTAGCGCGAACCCCAGCAAGGTGGAGGCAATCCGGAGCTGGCCTTCGCCGCGGAGTCTCCATGATGTTCGCAGCTTCCACGGATTGGCCTCCTTCTATCGGCGCTTCATCCACAATTTCAGCTCGTTGACATCCCCCATCACCGAGTGTCTTAAAGGGCGGAATTTCCAATGGACCGAGGGCGTGGAAGAAAGCTTCCAACTGGTGAAGCGGAGGATCTCGGAGGCGCCAGTTCTTGCACTGCCGGATTTCGAGAAGATCTTCGAAGTCAACTGCGATGCGTCAGGCATCGGCATCGGCGGGGTGCTCAGCCAGGGAGGACGGCCAGTGGCCTACTTCAGTGAGAAGTTATCAGGTGCCACCAAAAACTATTCTACCTATGATCTGGAATTTTACGCTATTGTGCAGTCTTTGAAGCATTGGCGGCACTATCTGGTGCAACGGGAGTTTGTGCTGCACACCGATCATGAGGCTCTCAAATTTCTCCACGGCCAACACAAACTCAACCGGCGACATGCCAAGTGGGTGGCCTACCTGCAAGAGTTCACCTTCTCTCTTCGACACCTGGCAGGCACGCAGAACCGGGTTGCTGACGCACTGAGCCGGCGCGCCAACCTACTGAATACACTGGAGGTACAGGTCGTGGGTTTTGATGTTTTCAAAGACCTCTATCCGGATGATCCATCTTTTGGAGGCGTGTATGCTGAGGTCACGCAGGGGCGACGCACGGATTTCAGCGTGCAGGATGGGTTCCTATTCCGAGGCCTTCGTCTCTGTGTACCTGACTGTTCTCTACGAGGCCAGATTCTACAGGAGCTGCACCGCGAGGGGCACTTTGGGCGCGACAAGACGCTGGCTCTTGTGGCTCGCAACTACTATTGGCCAAAGTTGTCCAGAGACGTAGTCAGATACGTGGAGCAATGCCATATCTGCCAGTTATCTCGGGGAGCAACCACCAACGCAGGACTCTACCTGCCTCTCCCTGTCCCTGATGTGCCGTGGATCGACGTCAGCATGGACTTCGTCCTTGGCCTACCTCGTACAGCTCGCGGTATGGATTCCATCTTTGTGGTGGTCGACAGGTTTTCGAAGATGGCTCATTTCATAGCCTGTCGGAAGACGATGGATGCCGCGCGGATCGCTCACCTTTATTTCCAAGAGGTGGTGCGGTTACATGGGATTCCCAGGTCAATCACTTCTGATCGTGACGTCAAGTTCATGAGCAACTTTTGGAAGTGTTTGTGGCAGAAGCTGGGTACCAAATTGAGCTTCAGCAGTGCCTATCATCCCCAGACTGATGGCCAGACAGAGGTCGTCAACAGGAGCCTCGGCAACCTCTTGAGGAGCCTCGCAGGAAGCCGCCCAAAGATGTTGGATGCAGTTTTGAGTCAAGCCGAATTCGCCTTCAACCGATCCAAAAATCGGTCGACCGGCCTGAGTCCTTTTGAAATTGTATATGGCTCTAATCTTATGGAGGTATTGGATCTGGTTCCAATTTCCAAGCCTGGTCGACCCAACCTGAAAGCTGAGGACTTGATCGAGCATCTCCATACCATCCAGGATCAGGTCAAGTCTCAACTGGAGATCACCAATGCCAGGTATAAAAGTGCGGCAGATCAGCACCGACGCCGGGTCTCATTCGACGTTGGGGATGAATATGGGTAGTCTTGACCAAAGAAAGACTGCCGGCAGGGGAATATTCCAAGCTGGGAGACAAAAAGATTGGTCCCTGCGAAGTCCTCCAGAAGTTTAATGATAATGCCTACCGGGTCCGGCTTCCTCCTCACTTGCAGATTTCAGACACGTTCAATGTGAAGCATCTGGTGCCATACAGAGGGGTTTTGGATGATTCCGACTCGAGGACGAGTCCTTTCCAACCAGGGGAGGATGATGCAGGACCAGGGCCGGACCTGACTGAGTCCGATCCGCTTCCAAGGCGATCCGGACGTACTCGGATTCCATCCGTACGAATGAGGCCTTTGGAAGGCCATAACTTTTGATCCGACCGTCCGATCGGGGCGTATGACCAGTCGAAACGACCGGGTCGACGAGCCGGTCATTTATCGTCAGAGATCTTTGATCTCTCCACGACGGCTTGTCGAATCACCAAATTCCGTCTCCTTTTGCTCTAAATCGCAGTTTTAGTGAAAACTTTCCTTTTATGGCAGTTTTATCGGTTTCTATTTTTGGCAAAGTCCTAGTTTGAGTAGGGTTTATTTTTATTAATGAATTCTGGGTTAATACTTGGATTAGGGTTGAGTCCATGTTTTAGTTGAGTTGGTCTTTCCTTAAATCTATAAAAGGAGGCCTAGGGTTTGTAAGGAGTCAGTTTTGATGAATAAGAAAATTAGGGTTTTGTTTTCTCCCCTTGAGAATTCTGGTCTTTCTCTCCCATAGAGAGTTCGGTTCTCTCTCCCGTTGAGAGGGTCACCTTCCACGTTTTACCCTGCGCCATCTATGTGTTTGAGAAAGAAATTTGTGATTTTGGAAATCTCGAACTTGATTTTCATTTGTTGTTTAAAGGCTTTCGAAGCCTGTTTTTTCTCTCTTTTTTATTAAGTTTATAGCAATTATTACCGTTGTCTATGGAGAAAACATCGCATGTAGTCATGTTTGATTGTTTTGGTTGATTATGTAAAATGCTACAAAAGCCAACTATACTCCATAGCTGTTTGACATTTGTGTGTATTGAACATTATTTCAAGTGCTTCAAGGGATTTTGCCGCTGTTATTTGATTCTCTCTCTATCTGATGAAGATCTAGCCCGTATCATGTAGATTTCTCTGCTGGTTTGCAGAGATTCATCTAGACAGGTAAATGTTCTTCTGAGAAACTTCATTGATGGATGTCGTCTTTTTCTTTCGTTTCTAAATTTATAAATTGAGCATTTTATCTTGACTTTGTAAATGTGATCATAGAAAAGCTAATTCATATGTTCTAAATCAATCCAAAATGATGACCATGTTTCTATTGTCATTGTTTTTAGTTGTCTTAATATCATCAATAATTTTAGTTATAGTATTTTTTATTGTTAAAATTTTACACTAGCAATAAGCATTTAACAAAAAGAAAAATAAAAAATAAAAAATAATGCTCCACTAGTATGATTATAAGTTAAATATTAACCCTTTCTATTTAAACATAAGTAACAACTAAATGTTAACCTTTAATTATTACTCTCGAAAAAATTAGCCTTTGAAATTTTCACGGTTAAAAACTACACCCTTACCGAGCACCTCCTTGAAAATAACGGGGTGGGGTCAGATGTCAGAGAATCTATTATTATATTTTCCGGCGCTTCCACCGATCCCCTCTGAAAGATTGTCCTACAAGGCTGTACTGGTAGCAGTTGATCGAATGTCACCAAAAAAATCATTGCTACAAGTACTTTTTGTTGTACTGCATATCCCCATGAATTTAATGCGATCATTTGAAGTCTTTTGTCTCAGTTGACTAAGGGGGTGTTTGTTTCCCTGGAAAGCTAGTTGGAATGGAATGGCATTCCAGTAGTTGAGGTGTTTGTTTCACTGGAATAGACTCCATTCCATTCCCAGACCATTCCAAAAGACCCCTTTCCAGCCAAATGTTTCTGACCAAATAGTTTCCAGTCAAGTTTTCCATCACTCACTTTTCCAAGCATCAAGTAACTTTCCATCGCTCTCTTATCCCACGCTGAGAACCCCAGCCAACATCTCCTTCTCCAGCTCCACCTCCTCCATCGACGGCGTTTGAGCCCTCCAAGGCCCTGGCCCAGCGAGGAGGAGCTCGTCGGGGACACCGGGTTGACCAGCGGCGCCGTCATACAGTGGTGGTGAGGAGGAGGAGGATGGCCGAGAGGAGGATCCGGTGATGGTGGTGGAGGGCCATTGTGGAACCTGCAGTTAAGTGGAATGTCACACGCATCGCCGCCGAGCTGTCGCCCCGTGCGATGTCGGTGGCGTCCTCATCGGCGTCGCGGTCCTTCTCCTTCGTGGGGTCGGGGTTGGGGGACAGTGATGGGATCATTGGGTGCGCACCGGCGAGAGGGGAGATCACGACATGGGAGATCCTAAAAGGTTAACAGAGGAGAACATAGGAGGAGGAGGAGGAGGAGGAGAGAGGGGCGGTCTGAGGGCGGTGGACCCCGAGGGAGATGCAGGGAGCACGGGTGGCCGCTGGGCTCGGTGTGGTGGTCGATGATGATCGGAGAAGTGGACGGTACTCGGGTGGGCTCCCGACTTGGACGGAGGCCGGGGAGTTTGAACGGCGTCGAGGAAGATGGGGCGGCGGGGTGCTGGATCCGAGGAGAGGAAGAGAGGGGCGATCGACGAGAAGGTTGGGAGAGGAGAACAGAGGAGGAGAGGACGATAGGAAGAGAGGGGCAGTGAGGTTATGTTTTTTTTTTAATTTTTAAATGGTAATTTTTTATTTTAATTTTTTAAAAATAAATTTTATTTTTATAAATTTGATTATCATTATTTAATTTAATGTATTAAAAATATAATTGTTCCGTCAATAAAATTGATTATCATCACTTAAATAAAACATAAGTGCTCCGTCAATAAATTGCCCTGCATGGTGGATCTTCTCAGGCGAGCGGGAAATTGTTGTTCATTAATGTTTGTAAAATAATCAGAGTATGAATTTTGTAAACTTCGGTGTGGAATATATAATTTCTCATGTTCAAATTTTGTAAATGGGCGTTATAAATTAGCTTGACCAATAAACTTCCTTCTCCTACATTGAATATGATTAAAAACAAAAAAAGTAAAAAAACAAAAAAAAATCCGAAATGAAAGAGATATGTTATTATATTTTCAAGAACATAGATATTGATATATCACAATTATTTCATATTATTAATGTCATAATAAGTTTAATATATATCAAAATCGGAATACATGGTGGTATTCTCACCACTAGCATTCAGGGGTGACCATATCCCCCTTTCCACCGCAAAACAAACACAAAAACTGAAAAAGTCACTGGATTCTGTTTCCATTCCAACACCAAACAAAAAACAAAAATGACATTTCATTCCATTCCACCACCACCAAACAAACAACGAAAGTGACATTCCATTCCATTCCACAGGAATCACATTCCATTCCAACAGTCCATTCCAAACCATTCCAGCGAAACAAACGCCCCCTAACGATGTTATAGAGCAACAATACTTGGACCTAATCTGGTATCATATTCCCTTTGTTTGTCAAGTTGATGCTTACGAAGCAAGCTAATTAGGGCATGTTTGGTTTGGGTGCATCGCATCGTGCGATGCATCATGATGCACCAATCCCCTGTTTTGTTCGCAGGGTGCATCGCGCGATGCACCATGATACTCCGATTCATCGTTTCGTTCGCACGGCGCATCGCGCAACGCATGCATCATACGATGCATTTTCAACTGATTTCATGCATCATATGAAACGGTCAAAATGGTTGTTTCATACGATGCACCCTCGCGCGAGCTTTCACCGGCGAATCCGACACTGACCCAAAGGCAAACCAAACATAATATAATAAAATTTTAATATATATATTCACAACATTATATCAAAATATATATATATCATTGAGATTAAAATAATATAATATTTTAATATATATTAAAATTAAACTTTATTGCATCATTATGTGAACTTTATATGAATAGTATATATATTATTGAGATATATATAATAATATATATTATTGAGATTAAAATAATATAATATTTTAATATGTATATTAAAATTTAAGTTTATTGCATCATTATGTGAACTTTATATGAATAATATATATATTATTGAGATTAAAATAATATAATATTTTAATATGTATATTAAAATTTAACTTTATTGCATCATTATGTGAACCTTATATGAATAATATCTATTATATAAGGAAGAGCGGTTTTTGAAATGTCTCAACTATAAGACATAAAGAGCTGTCCAGATTTATCTCAAAATACATCAAACGGTCCAGATTCCATCGTCAACTTTAAAATTCTCATCCAAAATTTTATTCCCACCAAAATCTCCCGCCCAAACACTCATCTCCCCTACCTACTTCCAGCTAAGAAAGAGAGAGAGAGAGAGAGCGCGCGAGAACGATGGGATGGCTACAACCCATCCATCTCTCATCTCCCATCCCCCATATCTCTCATCCCTCTCTCCCCTCTCTGTTCCCCACGCCGGCGATCGCCCATCCCCCTCTCTCCCTCTTTCCCCACGCCGGCGATCCCCCACCCCCCTCTCTCTTTCTCTGTTCCCCGAGGTCCCACACCGTCGACCTCTCCCCCATCCATCACCCCACATCGATGCCGACCTCGCCCAACCCACCGTCGACAAGATCCACGGCCTTACAGCGAGCCATCGCCCCATGCGAAGAGGACCAGCTCGCCCAACCCGAGACCTCACCCCACGCCGCCGTGGCCATCGCCCCACGCCATTGCCGACCTCGCCCAACCCGCCGTCGACAAGATCCATGAACGGCTGATCATTGCCCCACGCCCAACCAAGTGGTCCTAGAGCTCCGTGCCGCGTCACGTCGCACGCTCCACCTCAGCCTCCTTCTCCCTTCGACGGCAAGTGGTCGCTGCCTCTCATCCCCCTCTCTTCTCCAGCGACATCCCCAATCTCTAGCATCCCGTGCGATCATCTCGGCGAGATCTTCCCCGGATCCTTTTGAACGGCGCTCCTCAACGGCCCGGCTATATCTGCACCAACCGTCCCTCACCGCCATCTGTGGCCTCAAGCTTGCGGCATCAGCCCCACATCCGGTGAGATCTTCTCTAGTGACATCCCTATCTCCAGCACTCCGCGCGATCAACACCAGATCTTGGTGAACGGTGCCTCCCGACGGTCCGACGACGTAGGTGAGAGCTCAGACTCAATCTGAAGAAGGTCATCCCCCTCTCCCCTCTCTATTCCCCACGCCGGCGATCCTCCATCCCCCTCTCTCCCTCTCTTTTCCCCGAGGTACCACGCCGTCGACCTCTCCTCCATCCCCCTCTCTCTACCCCATGCCGTCGACCTCTCCCCCATCCCCCTCTCTCTCTCTCTGTTCACCACGCCGTCGGCCACGCCCCCTCCCCACGCCGTCGGCCTCACCCCACGCCGTCGGCCACGCCCAACCCGCCGTCGGCCATGTGATCCAGGATCATCGTCCCGGCGGATGGCGTCCTTTGGTTCATCTACCTCCTCGACTATCATGAAGTAGTCGATCATCGTCCCGTTGTCGGCCACGCGATCCACCAAGGTTCCGATCGACACCTTCCCTCTTCTATTCTATTCTCTTCTCCTCCTCATCTCGACCCTCATTCCTTTTTTTTTGCACCATTTACTCAAAAAAACCAGAGTTGAGGGCATACACTATTCTGCAGCACGATCTTGTTTTTTTGCACCATACCCTCAACTCTGTTTTTTTGTACTCTGTGAGAATAGAGTGTAGTTCCTCCTGCAGCACTCTATTTTGCACCACGATCCTGTTTTTTTGCACTCTATGAGAATAGAGTGTTGCAGTGTAGTTCCTCCTGCAACACTCTATTTTGCACCATACCCTCATAGAGGAAATACACTCGATCTCTGTTTTTTTGCAATCATACCCACATTCTCTTCTTATCTTTGCAATTCTTTGGATATGCACATGAATCATGCTACAAAGTATGGTTTTTTATTTGATTAGGCTTGGTTGATTGACGAGAGTGATGAGGACTAGAGGCTTCCTCACCTTAGGAATCCCAAGGAGTTCGTCCCACCGAGCAAGCTTGAAGGTACAATTTCCTTCGGGTTTTGATCTTTTATAGCATATGTTTTAGTTCATATGACTTCTAGGGTTTGAAATCCAGGATGGAATTGTAGAATGGAAATGCTTAATTATGGATGAGAACCAATTTGAGGCTTTTTTAGTTGTATTTGTTGATCATGGAGATTTGGGTAGAGTATCAACATTTGGATGCATAATAATCTACATAACCAAGATTTTGATGATGTTGATATGTACCAGATAATTGATTCAAGTTGTTATATCTTTATTTTTGCCGATGAGCTTACTAATATCTAGTTAACTCTGTAGAAATTGGGGTCTTATATTGGCACTTAGACACAAAAAATTACGAAAACAATAAAGAATTGAAGAAAATTTGAGAGGAAAGGGGATACAATTACATGGTTTGCTCTCTGTCCTCTTTCTCTCTGTATATCTATATATGAGGTAGCATAGAGATTTGTTGTTGGCATACCCTCATTCTCTTCTCTATTCTTTTTTTTTTGCATCATTTTCTCTTCTCCTTCTCAACTCGATCTCTGTTTTTTTGCGCTCTATTTTGCACCATACCCTCATAGAGGAAAAACAAAGATTGAACATCATTCCATGTTTTTTTGCACAGAGATCGTGATTACCCCCCCACGCCGCCGTCGACCTTGCCCAACCCGCCGTCAGTCACGCGATCCACGATCATCGCCCCACGTCCTACGCCGTCGTGATCATCACCCCACGCCGCCATCGACCTCACCCAACCCACCGTCGGCCACACGATCCACGAAGGTATGTTTTTTTTTTCTTTCATTTTTTGACTCTTTTTAATCTACTTGATTTCAGAAAGACTAATATGGTCTTTGATCTAAAGCTTCATAAAAGCTTCAGAAATACTATCTAAAGCTTCAAAAAATGACCTTTTTGATCTAAAGATGTAGAACAGTTTCTGAAAATCTTTTTGATCTACTTTAGGTTTTTTTTTTATCTAAAGCTTTAGTTTTTTTGGTCTACCTAATTTCAGCTATTAGCTTTAGTTTCTCTTTAATTTTCCATGAGCACTTATTTTTACGTGGGGTTTACCCTCTTACAATAATAATAATAATAATAATGAGTGCCAGACAGGGATTTCTACATGGTGATCATGTGAGGTGCAAGTGCCTTTCCTTTTGATCTCTTTTGCATAAGTAATTTTATGTTGTGAGATATGTTTTTAGTTCTAATTTAATTCATGAATCGGTTTTGCCAACCTGTTTTCTTTGTCGGAGGATGGATATCATCTAATAAAATTTTGCTATTTTTCTCTGCATATCATGCAGGAACTGCTATTAATGCATTAGCTGAACCTTTTCAGACTATTTCTAAGGTATAATCCTTGGCCATTATACTAATCTATTTGAAGAATATCTGATGAGTTCATTTGTTAGCAATTTGTTTAGTATAGTATCAAAACTTGACATGTGGGGCACCAAGGCAACAGAAATTGACATGTCTGAAGAGTTTCTCTGGTTGTCATAGGATATTGAATTCCAATCTATAAATACTTCATTGGTATTCATGGATTGTGTGCGATTTGGATAATAGGAAGTCTGTTTGTGCTTTTTTAGTGTTGGATATTGCAAGTGAGGTGTATGAGTTTGATCTATTTTTTTCTTTTTTTTAAAATCTATTTTGCTTCTTCTTTAATGTTTGATTGGTTGTTGTGTCTTCATGTTTAAATGTTGGATTAAGATGCAAGCTTTTTACTTCATGGATTTATGGGTTTGTTTTTCATGCTTTGCGTCTTATGTTTTGTGCATTTAGATGAAATGGGTGTAGATCTTTAATGTTTGCTTAGCTCTGGAACACCTTCATTGAAGCTTGGCTTGGAATGTTTAGATCTTTGGTTTAGCGTTGTTTGCTGCAGATTTGGTGTCGTTCTGAGTGATTCCTGGTTTGAAAATTTTGATCGTTGTTGCCTTCTTGAGGGCATTGATATAGACCTGAGACTGGGAATGTGGAAGTTTTTTATTTGCTTTCCTGCATTGGTGTACTATTTAACTATGGACACCAAGCTAGAAAAGGTTTCGAACAGATGAGAAGCTCTTAAGTTTTACTACTCTTTTCCAAAAGGTTTGATCAGAATAAAATTTCCATGCAGAGAATTTTTTAATCATGTCTTTCATCTAATAGAATAATATTTTTTTTTCATTATTTAGTCATGTGTCATTATGGATATAGTTGGAATATTCTATTGCCTTGCTTGGTGATTACAATACTCATCTCACATTGTTCATGCGAGATTTGATCCATTGAGCCAAGTGCTTAGGTTTTTTTGGTAGACTCATGGCCGGTAGATTGCCACTTTTGGAATACAGTGTTGTAGCAGTGTTGGTAGTTACTATTAAAATATCATATAATATAATATTAAAATTTAACTTTATTGCATCATTATATGAAAATTATATGAATACTATATATTATTTTAATATGAACAATGTATAAATAATGTTGCATCATATTATCCCAAAGGCAAACCAAACACCAGCATTAAATGACCGATGCATTCATCCCACGATGCATGCATCCAACGATTCACGCAACCAAATGCCCCCTAAATTAATCAGTTTAATTTTACTATCTAAACATATACTTATTCAAGCTACACATAAATTCCAATATAAGAGATAGATTTTAAATAAATAAAACAGACCAGTGGAGTTTTTCTTTGTTAAAAGAAAAGGCCGAAAACGGGGGTACATTAACCAAGACGAATCCTGTCATTCAGGATCTCCCTCAAACTCATCAATCATTCTTGTCTAAGTAACGACCCAGTCCGCTCGTGCATTCTCCTCACGTGAAAAATATAAAACACGGAAGCTCTTAAAGCATCGAGCAAAGCCATCAGATATCTTGGAGAATAGGAACCAAATGCGATGTCGCACGAACCGTCCTTCAATTCCACTAAAGAAACAGCCCCACGTACCATCAAATCACTTTCAACAATCAGATTTGAAATGCCTCTAGACCGGCCTTGAAGGGGGAATTTTTTGCCATATGATACCCCTAAGGTTTCGTTTTGACAATCTGATACTCATGTAATATTTTTGTACAGTATGATACCCACTGAGCAGTAAATTTCCGGTGCTGCCCTCGCCAATCCCCCGGCCGAGCATACATACATGCCATGCCACATGACGTGGCATGGTACGACTAATTAAATATCATATCTGTTGATTCGAAACCCCAGGTAGCATTAAATACCGCCACGTGGCACGAAACGGTTGGCCACGCATACGACGCTGTCAGCCCGTGAGAAGACCGGCTGCCCTCCCCGCAATAAATGCATCGTCAACTACACATAGAACTTCCCGCGCGTAGTTAACAAACACGCATAAAACCCACTAGCAGCTAGGGCATGCATGCAGCTACAACACTACTAGCTAGTTCAATGACCTCTCCTTCATTTTCCACTTTAGTTTGTATCTCATACATATATATATGATCAGTCCTCCGATCATTGCAAGTGCCCGCCGACGAACGGCCGGCTAGATGGTGCACGCTTCGTATTAGAATCCAACGAGCCCATATCGATGTTGCGATGCTGCTCTCTTTGAGCGATGCCACCTCCCATGCCTCTCACCATGCTCCCAACTCCGAGAAAATCTCTTGTCAACGTATCAGATGCTCCCATGTTCCTTGCAGACATAAAACCCACTAGCATAAAGTGCAAGACGTAGGATGTATGGTTGTCTCAATGTCAAGTTTAAGCACTCCTTAAACTCTGTCTTGTGAGCTTTATGGACACCTCCTTCCATTGCATGCGATGGAAGGATAAACACCAGTAACTATTACCCCTTGAGCTTTTGACAAATGCACACCAGAGTTCCCTGCATGATAAAATGGCAGAGATCTCCCCGAACGTCGACGCAATTTGGCCACGATAAGGAAAACGCCGGGCGCGACGCCGCCGAGACCAGGATCTCGTTGGGCATGGTCACCAAGACGCGGATGCTCGTGCCGGCCATGGCGTGGAGCACGCTGGCGTCGGCGTCGTAGAGCTTGATCTAGGCAATGCTCTGGGCTTTGAGCAGCTCCACCACCTTCGTGGGTGGGGGGAGGTTGTTTGCCACTCAACCATAGTTCACTCCTACGTAACCACCGGCTACAAACATATATATATATATATACCATGTCAAAACACAAAGCATAGAATACCATGAGCATATATAGAGAGAGAGGACATGCATTGGTGGTTCATGTGTGTGTACGTACCTGCATAGGGGAAGGAGGAGGCACAAGAGAGCAAGAGGAGCAACAAGGAAGAGAGGAGGGTACTCAGAGGACCCATGCTTCCTCTCCCGACGACGTCGACCACGCATGAGAGTTTCTACGCGTTGTGGTGTGAGTTTTCGACGCGTGGTTATGGCATGTATGTATGCTCGGCCGGGGGATTGGCGAGGGCAGCACCGGAAATTTACTGCTCAGTGGGTATCATACTGCAAAAAAACATCACATGGGTATCAGATTGCCAAAACGAAACCTTAGGAGTATCATATGGCCAAAAACGCCTTGAAGGAGTCCTAACTTGATAGCTTCGAGCTCACCAACAAGGACCCCATATCCATCACCACAGCCGTAGGAACTACCCCGGAAGCAATCCAAGTCACGGTTTCCTCATCTTCAAGACAGAGACTAATTAGCCTTCACATGGTATCAGACCATATTAGACAAAGCTTTTATATATACATGCTTAAGCTTTTAATTAGGTTCACTTGCTTGAGCTTCTTGGGACTACTAATAACAATAGCTAGCCAAGTCGATCATTTGATTTTCTCAGATACAACTTAACAAAGAGAAGGATTTCAATGAAAGACGTAGGCTTTATATTATTATTAACTTGAGCCACTAAAGTGAGGATAAGTCTATATTCCTATAATCTAAAATGTCCTCTCACATGACGGACAGCCAGTGAGCAGATATATGTGCATATTTAATTCAGGAAGCGCGGCATGATTGCGTTAACCCGATACCATGTTAGACTTAAATTAGTCAATAAAAAGAGCCTTTTAGTCAATATGTGAGGACTTAGTATAGTCTGACATGGTTATAGGCGGCTAACAAGTACGACATACAACGTTTTTCTTCGTGTTGGAGAGGACGTACCCATTCGCATTAATTGATCAAGAGTTAACGTGTCCGATATCATATGACTAATCACGTATATAAAACATGATAGGTTATAAGTTAACTTAGGTTTATCCTTGGTGGAAGGTGTGGAGGGGAAGTTAGTGTTGGAGGGGAAGACAGGGGGCAGTGGGTTGGTACCCTGTCATTTGAAAAAGGTCTATTAATCGATTATATAGAATCATGTGTATTCAAGCATACGATCAAGGATGTCTGATTTAAATTATATTCGTATATATAAAAAAAATCATCAGAAAGGGAGTAGTGGGTTTGGTGATTACCGGGTGGTTATGAAAGAGAGAGAAAGGGGAGTAGTGGGGATGACGGTTACCTATGCCAGATGACACATACCACCTAATAGCTATATATATGGACACACCATATCCATCAACATGATTAGGATTAGAATTTCATCCGAATGTGAAACTTTAATTATAATTGGGAGCGTATATGATTACTAGGTTGGGGCCCGTGTCACTTGACACGGATAACTACCACCCCTAGTCCTTTCTTTCTCTCTCTTCTAATCACCCGCTAATCATCACCCTCCATTACTCATTTTCACATGGCTTTATCTCGATTGTCTGATATATCTGGAGTTAAGTTGAATCGGACATCCCATCCCCTTATAGAGTACACTGAATCTTATATAATAGATAGTCTTTGCCACAAGATTAAGATACTTACGTACGTAAAAGATTGGAATCACTTCCAATTTATTCTCTCCATATATAAAGCAGTGATGCACTTGCATGAAAGCAAACTTATATATGGTAATATAGAGGACATGTATGCTCCTAATTAAACATTGCTCTTCACTTGAGAACTGTATCCGTTGTTTTTATCATAGAATCTGTTCCACAGCATGATTCCCCCATAGTTCGAAGCTCCCTGGACAACCGGAAGAACCTTTGATTTCAGATCGTCCGGCGAGATATACCCACTTCCGGCGGCATCCGTCGATGCCGGCAGGCCCAAGAACACGGTAGAGCTGGACAAGCTTGAGGTCCACGTGTTCCAAGCGCTCTGAAGGTTATCGACGCTGCCGGAGTACTGGCACGGAGGGTTGTTGTAGAACTGGACCCAGACGTAGTCGAAGAGGCCGGTGCTGAGCGCCGTCCCCATATGAGCATCCGGGAAGGGGCACTGCGGCGCCGCCGAGAGGTACACCTTCTTTCCTTGCTGGCTGTACTTTTGAAGGTCCCGCGCTAGGTCGTCCCAGTGCTGCGTCGAACCTGCCTCGATGTCGAAGTCGATGCCGTCGAGAACTGCGTCGCCGAGCGGCCGAGAGGACGAGGTCCCGCCGAGGAAGTTGTTCCAGAGGTAGTCCGCCACCTGCTGGGCGTCGTCGGAGGAGGTCAGGGTGTAGCCGCTGGAATCGCCGCCGAGTGAGAGGAGGACTTTAATGCCCATGCCCTGGCATGTCTTGATATCGCTGCCGATGCTAGCGCAGCCGCCGGAGCTCGGGTCGCAGTGGCCGGCGAGGTTGAGTTGTGGGGTTTGGTTGTTGCCGAAGGTGACGAGGAAGGCGAGGTTGACGTAGTTGTAGAGGCCGGAGGAGCATGTGTCGGCGAGGGTGCCCTCGTTGCCGTTCTGGCCCCAGTAGACGGCGATGCCGCCGCCTGCATGGGAGCCGACGGCGAGCAACGACGTTACGAGGGCGGCGAGGATGAGGGATGGGTGGTGGTGGGAAGCCATCGGGGGGGGTGTTGGAACAACTTGGAAGGACAGTATATATCAAGATATATTGGAATTCAGTAGAGATGAGAGATACATGTTAGGTGGCGATGGTTTTATAAGCAAAGGATGCAGTGGAGTCTTTGTGGTGTGAAGGTGACTTGGTAAGAGATTGTTAGATTGGATACGTGGGAAGACTTGACTTTGTTGTATCTAGAATGCCAATATTTCCGAAACATTGTCGGCGTTGGCTTCGGAAATATGAGCCAGAAAAGAAGTCAAAGATTTTTGTTTTGGGTACCACTATTTGTTTAACTATGACGTATAATTTTGTTAGCTTAATTAAAAGTCTTTCAAACAATGTTTTAATCTTATGTGACTACCGACCTAATCCAAGCTATGAATCCGTGGAGATCCTTAACGTTGTTGCCATCGCTTGTAAGAAATCATACAGGCTCTATCAAGAATAAAGTTGCCTCCATCGTCTAGCACTCTTCCCTGCTCCTGCTCCCCACCCCCGCCTACATCCAGGCCCCCCACCTCTCTCTCTCTCTCTCTCTCTCTCTCTCTCTCACTCACTCCAAATGACTCCTCCCCCACCACCACTTTACCTAATTCCTTCACCTACCCCAACCACATGCATTTACTCCCACCACAGCCAATGCTGGTCGCTGTTCCCAGCATGCAAACCCTCTTAGCTCAGCAGATCGATCCTAGAAGCACACCCGTGGGAAGGGAAAGTGGTGGATCCGCCGCCGTGTCGGAGGAACATGGTGGTGGCCCAACCGGGCTTTTTGGCCTTTCCAGGACCGGGGAATCTTGACCCCATCACGATGCACAACCCTCGACGCCAGCTTGGACTTGGGGAGATCGTCGCCAAGCGAGGTCGGTGGTCGAAGCTGAGCTCTTGGCCATCAAAGGTAGTCTTGAGGAGGCAGAGCGTAGGGGCCTTTCGGGCATGGTTGTAGAGTCAGACTCCTTACTAGCAGTTGGCTGCATCAATGGCAGATTCGCTTGGCCTAGAAAGCTGGAGGTGGTCCTGCTAGCGATCTGGATTCTGAAGGGTTGCGACTCAATCAGTTGCTTCTTGCTTCATCCACATCCCCCGCGAGCTGAATTAATTGGCGCATGAGGTGGCAAGCTGGGCTAGATGGTCGGGAGCGATCTGATTCTTGAACCGCTCTGTTCATCTATGCCTATTTTTCTATCTTTTTATCTTTTCTTTTTCTTCTGTAACGCAGCTCGTTGAGCTTATCTAATAAAATAAAATAAAAACCCTCGACGCCAGCAGTAGTGGAGGATGTACTGGAGTTCCCTGATGAAGACGCGGAGGAGTCTCGCCATTGCTCGGAGCTTTCGTTGTACGCAAAGGTGGACGGTGGAATGAGGGTCGAGGAGCTAGCTCCGACGGCGGCTAAAATGGGTTTGGAGTGGTTTTTCTCCGACCATGGTGGCCGACGTAGCGGAGGATGTCTATCTTCGTCACCAGATTCCAACGCAAAGAAGAGTGCTTGAGGGCGCTTACGGGTGGACCTTGGCGTGTGGGAGGACGCACGGATGATGTCAACGTGCTGCTAGCGAGGAGGAGCTGGACTTCTTGCCGGTTTGGGTGAGATTCCTTGGGCTACCTTATGACTTCCACCGCGAGCAGGGGCGGACCCAGGATTTGAAGTCCGCCCGGGCTACCTTACTTATTCCACAAAATTTAATAGCAATAAAAGCTATTGTGTTGACAAAACACAAATTCCATTAAGATTTCAAATACCATATTCCCATAAACTAATTAATTATCTCTTGTCTCTTAAGCATGCTTCATCATCAACTACCAGATTCCCCTAAACTAATTAATTATTTACTTCTAAGCATGCTTTAGGTGAATTATATATATATAAATCCATCACACCATCATCTTTTCTTTTCCCTAATCCCTAATTTATACAATAACACAACCCCAAAAAACTAGGTTTTTCCCATATGGAATCAATTCCACCATTAAAACACACAAGAATCAAGCCACCATTTTCCAAGAATAATTAAAATTCACTAAATAATCTAATAAAGGAACATGAAGAAATTATCTCTTTTTCGATGAAGATGAAGAAGAGCTTGAATCTCCCCCTATCCCTTACATGAAATTGATGGAAGAGATGAAATTATGAGTATTTGATCTCCAAAATTTTCAGGAAAAAAAACAATTTGGGATTTAGATGGAGAAAAGGAGACGAGAGAGAAGAAAAATCGATTTCTCTCTCTCTCTCTCCGCGTTTCGTGCGAGCAGCCGAGCATTCACGTTGGGTTCGGGTGGGCAGTGGGCTTGCTCAACTGCTCAAGTAACCCTTTAAGTAGTTAAGTGGCCTTGGGCCTTGGGCTAGAAGCATTTGTTATTTATTTGACTAGGCTAAACAAAATTGTCTAAGAGGATTTCTTGTGGGATGCCCGGGCTACAACCCGGTGCAGCCTACTCTTGGGTCCGCCCGTGACCATGAGGACCATCTGTTTCATCTCGCGAGTGCTGTTGGGAAGGAGTTCTACTTTTTTTTTTTTTGATAAGATGAGCCAAGGGCTGGGTTACAAAAGAAAATCAAAGTTACAAGAAGAAAAAGGGCCAGAGTTATGCACCCATTACAAAAGAAAATCCCTTTGGTTGTTGGGAAGGAGTTCTGTTTAGGTACTACCAAGATTCTGGATACTACGGTGCTACCAATGGTGAGGATTTTATCAATCCCATGCAAAGGCTCATATTTTACCAACGCATTAGTGCCATTGCTAACTATGAATTGAGCCACTTTTAAGTCATGGCTTAGCCGAGCCAATAGCCCCTCTTATTTCCAATCCCTAGCTATTTCGTTCCCCCAGTCCTGTTACTCACCCTTCTCACAGCCGCCTTCCTCCAACGCCGGAGCTCCTTCGTCACCAAAGCTCTTTCGTCGCCAGAGATCCTTCGTCGTTAGAGATCCTCCAACGTCATTCCTAATCCATATCGTCTCCAATCTCCATCTCTCGCTCGCTCCCACCGTCGAAATCCTCCGCCGCCATCACCGGATGTACCTAAAGAGGATGATCGGCAGCATCGTTTTGTGTAATTGGATGTTTTTTTTCTTTGTTGGTGGTGGATGGTGTAATTTCTTTATTGTGGATGCTCTTGGCTGTTGGAATTGCTTTTGTGGATGCTCTTCGCTCTGTTTTTGCTGTCGTAGAAGAGTCTAAGAGCCATGTCCCCATTCCTCTGGTGAACCCTTGTCCTTAACCTTTAATTGGGTCATTTAAAAAATGCCCAAGCCATCAGAACTGCAAAGGATGTAAAATACAATCCCTTTTTGAATCAGCCAAAAGCATCCATAACAAAGCACTTATATCATTCAGAACACAACAACTCCAACTAAAAACATCAACGGAAATGGAATTGCCACAACAAAATCACCCTATACTAGCAACAAAGAAGAGAAAAAAAAAATCCAATCACATCTTCCTTAATAAAGCAACTCAAACAGCCAAAAGATGGCGCATGCAGTTGGCGTTGGTGTTGGAGGACATCGGGCAGCGTTGGCGTTGGAGGAGTTCAGTTGCTGCGAGAGGGATCGGAGAGATTAGATGGGAATCCTCGCATTGATGTTGGTGAGGATGTTAGCGATGGGGGGATCCTACAACGGAGATGGCGGAGATCCGGCAGCGGTGATGGAGGAGATTCGACGGCGTTGTTGGAGGAGATCCGGTGATTGGAGACGATATGGATTGGGAACAGCGCTGGAGGATCTCCGGCGACGAAGGATCTCCGGCGACGAAAGAGCTCCGACAACAAAAGAGCTCCGACGACAAAAGAGCTCCGACGTCAAAAGAGCTCCGGCGTTGGCGCGTTGGAGGAGATCGGCTGCGAGAAGGGTGGGTAACGGGATTGGGGATGGGGGAACGAAATAGCTAGGGATTGGAAATAAGAGGGGCTATTGGCTCGGCTAAGCCATGGCTTAAAAGTGGCTCAATTCATAGTCAGCAATGGCACTAATGCGTCGGCAAAATCTTGGCCTTTGGATGGGATTGATAAAATCCTCACCATTGGTAGCATGGTAGTATCCAGAACCCTGGTAGTACCTAAACAAAACTCGTTGGGAAGCCCCTAAAGGTGGACTTCTTCTCGGAGAAGGCATCAAGGTGCCGGTTTTCGTGCGCGTGCGTCCGTGTTCAAACCAGCAAGGCCGTTAGGAGGGGAATCTCTGTTAAGAGGAAATCATCAAACGGTTTTTTCCAGAAGTTCTCCTTTGAGGGAGTATCTGTGTGCCGTGGATGCAATCGGGTGAACCACTGCTGTAACTCACCTTCATGGGAGGATACTGCCTCTGAAAGTGCAAAGGATCCAAAGCATGCAGGCTAGACGTCAAACCTTAATGATTCTAGAGAGGATGGTTTGGTGACGCTCCCGAAGAAGAATTGACGGTGCCGGAGGAATCGCAAGCAACGGATGGAGGACGAAGCGCCGCCGATGGTGGAGTTAGGGAATCGGAAAAGGTCTGGCGCCGGGTAACAGAGCCTAGTACGGAGGAGACAGATTCTAGGCTACCATTGGCCGAGCCTGCACAATTACAGCTGGAGCTGTGTCCTTCTGCCAGTCATCGTGCCAAGCTATACACGGTCTAATCACTTCACCATCGGCCTTTCAGCGGTGTGTTTCGTCTGTCCATGGAGCCAGAAACCGCCGGAACAGATGCCAATTGTGGAGAGATTTGGGTCGTGTGAACAGAGGAGAGTGGCCACACTTCATCGTATGTGATCTAAATGTGATTGCTACTCCCTCTGAGAAGCATGGTGGTAGGCCCTTCAGGTTAACCCGGTGTTGACATCGATTTTAGCTAAGGCTAAGTCGACTATATTTGCAGAAGTCCCCGGGCTGAATCCGCACACACCAAACCCAAATTGGCTCATACACAGTCGAGTCCATCCAAATCTCCTACAGATCCCCGGTTTTGACGGCATCCTATACAAACTGGAGGAATAAGGATATTTTGGTAATTTTACCCATCCAAGGGTATTTTGGGAATTTAAACCAAAATGCATGTCTAAACTCCCACGACACTCCAAAATAGCCCTTACATAGCTTTGATAGCATCCTAAATAAGCTGTGTAAATATAAGGGTGTTTTGATAATTTTCCTCTATACCTAGGAAATTACAGAAAATTCCCTGAAATAAATAAGGGAAAAATCCGAAAATTCAAATAAACCCAAACAAATATCAGACTTTAAATTCGCCTAAGTCTCGGTAAAAATATACGCGCACCACATAATGCGCGCACGTGTCCACGACACGCACAGAAATCGCGTCGCCATGCGTCGCGCTTAAATAACCAAACCGAAAGGGTATTTTGGTCATTTAACCCCAAGGGGGGCATGTAGTCATTTCATGCCTTTCGGGGGTGTGAAAATCCGGAACAGAGATATTTCATCTGCGCCGGAGACATTTCGGTCCAAAATATATGGCCGTTAAAAAGGATATTTTGGTAATTTACACCCGGCTTGCCCGGGGATATTTCAGTAAATTTTTCAAAGTATTATATGAAATATCAAAATTAAAATTTAAATAAGACATTTCAAATATTTGAATAATTCGACAAATATTCAGATAATTCAAATCTGAACATTTGAATTTCAAATTTGAATTTCAAAACAAAATGTCTACCCATATAAGATCAACCAAATCAAATATATATCATACCATATGAGAAATCAGCATCTTCAATTATGGTTGGATTGCATTCTCATACCATATAAAAAAATAAAAATAAAATCAACATCTCTAAATATGGTGGGATTATATGAGCTATCCTTATATAAAAGGATTAGCATCGATTAGTATCCCTTAATCAGGATTCTCCATCCCATATTAAGATCACCTCTGGTAGGTGTGAAGGCCGAATAGGGGGGCTGGGCAAAATATAGAGAGAAAAGGTGGTGAAGAAAGAAGCAGAGGAGAAAAGGTTGGCAAATGGAGAGGGAAAAGGCTGAAAGATTGAAGAAAGAAGGAGAGAAAGAAACAAAGGCCGGAGGAAGAAAGGAAGAGAAGAGGTTCTGGTGACGCTCCAACGTTGCGCGCCACCGGACGACGTAGATCCAGCCAACGAAGCCGGAACCCATCGAGACGCTCGCGTCTCTGGGTCGACGCTGTAAGAGGCTCGTCGATCTCGCCGCTCAAGCTCCACCTCTCCTCTCGCCGCACGTCCCCTGTTCCAGCCGGCGTCTACATTTCTCTAGCTCCAGCCGACTTCATCAAGTCCAGCTGCTGTTCTCCCATGGCGACGGAGATCTGGTCCCTTCGGACGGCAACAACTCTTCCACGCCCAACGGACTTAGAAGCTCCGGCGGCAAAGATGGCGTGAAGGCTCTGCTGGGAGTTTGTGAGAGACGTCCGGAGAGAGATGGCGAGGCCCTGCCGCGACGCTTACGTCGGAGACACAAAGATCTCAGAGAGTTGAAGACGGCGAGGTCCTGTTGATGTTTTAAAGCTGTGCACCATCGGACGTCGCTGATCTCGCCCACGTAGCCGGAACCCATCAAGAGCTCAAGCCGTTGGGTTGCCGCTGCAAGAAGCCTTGGAAGGTTGCTGCCGTTGGAGATGTTGGGGACGCTCCTTCCTCCCTGCTGCAAAGAGATAAAGTTTGCTGCTGGCCGCTGCGGAAAAGCTGGAGACGAAGGCTTGAAAACTTCCTCGTTGCTGGCTGTTGCTGAGGTCTGAGGCGCTGCCGCTGAAGCTTCGAAGTCGTGCAAACCAACACATCCGGGACTCGTTCTTCTCTGCCGTTGAAGCTGTGAAATCGCAGATTGGAAGCAGCTGAATAGCCAAGATCAGAAAAAAAGAAATCAAAGAAAGAAAGCAAAGGAGAAGAAGCTGATACAAAGGAGGACGTGAAGGCTCTGCTGGGAGGTTGCCAGAGACACCCGGAGAGAAAGACGGCGAGGTTCTGCCAAGACGCTCACGTCGGAGACGCGAAGAGCTCGGAGGCTTGAAGACGGCGAGGTCCTGTCGATGCTTTGAAGTCGTGCACCACCGGAAGACGCCGATCCCGTCGACGCAGCCGGAACCCATCCAAAACTCAAGTCGTTGGGTTGCCGCTGCAAGAAGTTTCGCCGGTCCTGCGGCGCAAGCTCCATCCCTCCGCTCGGCCCATACCTCCCGCAAGGCGCTCCAGTCAGCTTCCTCGACGGCGACGGCGATGGAGAACAGATCCAGGCACTCCCTCATGTCCAACGGCTTCAAAGAATAACGCTTCCCCTGCTTTCCCCTGTTCCAACCTCGGTTGGCAAGTAAAGAAAGGAAGGTGCGACTGGCAAAAACAGAGAGGGAGGAGAGAAGGAAGATAGAAGAAGGCAGGAGAAGAGCATCCCGTGATCCTTTTCCGTCGCTCCAGCACCGACCACATGCCCTCTCAGAGGCTCAGGCAAGAGAAGGCCCGGTGCATCTTCTCCGTCGCTCCAGCAGCCGGCGCATCCTCGTCGGACCCAACTCAAAGGTGTCCGTCGCCCACCGCCGTGCGTGTTTTCAAGCTCGCGGCAACAACCACAAGTCCCAGCCACGCTTCCCCTGTTTCCCCTGTTCCAGCCGACTTCCTCGACGGCGACGGAGATCAAATCTAGGTGCTCCCCTCGTCTCCAGTAACCCGCGTGATCAGCACTTGGTGAACGGTGTCTTCCGACGGTCCGACGACGCAGCCTATGCCCCTTGCTCCAGCTGCCATTATCCTACAACAACGGAGATCAGATTCAAACTTCAAAGCTCGGGTGCACCAACTTCGACGCTCGGACAACACAACACAAGCTTCGACGCCACCAGCTTCGACGCGGGAACGACACCAGTTTCGACGCTCAAACGACATCCCTGGACTCCAGCAGCCCTGAGGATCTTGCGGCGAAGCTCAGAAGACATCTAAAGATATTCTCGGACGGTTTTCACCCAGCCCAGTAGCCTCGGAAAGCTGGTGGTGAATACTCGAATAACATCTGCCCCAACTCCAACAAGGACTCAAAGTTCCGGCAACAGAGACTCGAAGCTCCGGCAATAAAGTTCCAACGGACTCGAAGCTCCGGTGACAAAGCTCCAACAACATCCTACATGACAATGAAGGCGCCGGTCCAAGACCTCACGTCGTTCTTTACGTCATTCCTTTTCTTTTTTAATTATTAGATATAATATTTATTTTATTGGATATAGAATCGGAGGTGTTCCCTACAGGGATGTAAATGATGGATCTGCCGACTTGGCGATCGGCAGATCCAGGGGTGTGGTGCCTACAATTTCCTGAAATGAAATTAAAATATGATTTGCTCGGAAATAAAATAGAGACCTCGTCCCCACGAGATCGACGTTTTATCCACGAACACCCGGTGTTCGAGATTTCCTCGCCTTCATGTCCAGAGAGGAGCTCTTGAATCTTGGTTTTGTTGGACCAGCTTTTACCTAATCAAATAAGAGGAAAGGAAGAGACAGGATCCTTGAGAGATCAGATCGGGCAATCTGCAATACAAAATGGAAGGAAGCTTTCCCGGGCACTGTGATCTGACACTTGCCGAGGTTTGCTTTCGACCATACCCCCCTTCAAATTTCTATGGAGGTAGAGGCGCGGCTCCCTGGCCCGTCGGTTTTCAGGCTGGAATCCTTTTGGCTTGAGGATAAGGAGTTTAGAGCTGTTGTTGATCGAGCGTGGAGCAGACCGCGGGATGCATCTTGACAGACGGGGAGCAAGAGAAGAAGAAGAGGAGAAGGATCAGTACTAGGCTGTCTCAAAATAGGAGACCAAAAAGGAAAGATATTCTCAAAGGAAGTTGCATCTCTAGCTTCAATCATAGTGTTGTTAGAGATGTCGCTTACTTCAGAATTGATCATAAAAGCATTATCAGCAGCTTCCCTATCCCTATTCCTACTTTAAAGTGATTTTATGTCATTCACTAATATAGGGAATCACTTTTTGACTTGTTCAACCAACAGATTCCCTATATTGATTCCCTATATCACTTAAAAACTTTAAAATTTAAAATTTCAATCATTTTTTAATGACTTTCAATATATATATATATTATATTATATATTATACTATATTATTTATATATTATATTATATATTATAATATATATAATTATTATATATATGTATATATAGATGTATATATTATATATAATATAATATATTATATTATATATATTATATTAATATATATAATTATTATATATATGTATATATATATAATACTTATATATATGTATATATATACACACAATACTATATATATAATATATAATATATATACTACATATAAATAATATATTATATAAATAATATTATGTATAATATATTATATAAATAATATTATATATTATATATTATATTATATATATATACATATATAATACTATATATAGTATTATATATATAATATATGTGTGTGTGTATACATATATATATAATACTATATTATATATAATATAGTATTATATATATTAATATATTATATACACATATACACATATATATAATCCGAATCACTAATCATATTATTTATGCTGATGTGGCAGAGAGTGTATGTAGAATAATACTATTTTAAGATTTAGGGAATGGGTTTTGGTTCCCTAAATATAGGGAACCAAGTTGGTTTTAGGGAATGGGATAGGGAATGACTATAGGGATAGGGAATCTGTTGGATGACAAATTTTAATCATATTCCCTATATATAGGGATAGGGAATGGGATAGGGAACCTGTTGATAATGCTCATTGGCATTGCTCCCTTGAGCATAGCCAACAAAGATAGCATCAATGGTTTTAGGTCCTAGCTTCCTACACTTAGGCTCAGAAATGCTAACCTTAGTTAGACACCCCTACACTTTAAGAAAGTTGAGGTTAGGTGCCCTTCCTTTCCAAAGTTCATATGGAGTCTTATCTTCATTCTTGAATGAAACTCTATTAAGAATCAAGCAAGCAGTCATGAGGGATTCACCCTACAGGTTTTCGGGTAGACCAAAAATTACTAATATGGCGTTAACCATGTCCATAAGAATTTTGTTCTTCCTTTCAGCCACTCCATTTGACTGAGAGGAAGAAGGACTAGTGACTTCATGACCAATGCCATGCTCCGGGCAGAAGAGGGTCATGGAGGAAGAGGTGTAATCACCACCTCCTATTGAGCTAGATCGATCCGACTCCTAGAGTTGGATCTATCGGACTCAAAAATACCCAGAGAATGTGGATTTTTATGCCTCCGATCGATTCAGCACTTAAAGTTCGATCGATCGGACTTGGGAATTAAAATTGACAGAGCGTATGCTTTTTAGAGGAACCGAATTCGATCGATCGGACCATCGATCGAACTCGGGAAGAGCCAGAGATGAAGAATTTTTACGAAGTCGATCGATCCGACTCCCTCAGTCCGATCGATTGAACTCGGGCGTGACTACAAGTTGAAGAGTTTAATGAGGCCGATCGATCCAGCATCCAAGGTCCGATCGATCGGACTTTCCCAGTAACAAAAATCAACGATTGTGATCTAATCCGAGGGTGGATACACTTGAGGCTATAAATAGGACTCTTTCTAGGGTTTGAGGGGGGATTCTTGGACACTTTTGGCTGCTCTTTCTCCTCCTTTATATTTTTTCTAGGTTTTATTTTCTTTATTAGAATCTTTTGAGGATTGTTCTCGATGGCCCTGCGTGGCTAAATCTTGATCCTTGGTCGAGGAGACTGAAACCTCGGAATCAATGAGACTGTGAGATCTAATTTATTTTTATTGTTCAGTTTATAGATGAGTATTGAATGTTCTTCTGTGTTTATCTTCATGATTGTCTTGTCTAATTGCTAGGAGCGCTACTAGTTTATTATTCATGGCGATCTACTGCTAGGTTGGATATCAAATCCGGAATTGTTTGATCCCTCTAATCTGCGAAGCAACTAGGATCTAATAATTTACAGCTGATCAGATCTTGTTAGATCTTAGGAAGAATATTCAACTAGATTAAATGCAACCGCTTGTGCTTGTGTTGTTTAGCTTCATCGATCTCCCTATTCTTAATGCTGCTACTAGATTAAATCTACAGCGCTTGTCTTAGGTTGTCTAGTAGTTAGGGTTGATTAGATCGCTTGTTTCTAATTAACTATGATCGAGGAGAGATTAGAATTTAATTCGGACGGTGAATATTCATGGTATGAATTGATTGATACTTGCATCTATGATCAGTTGTTGGATTCCGATGGTGGATGTTGACTCAGACCAAGGTTTGTTCTCTTGATTCAACTTGTTTCTTTTATTTAGATTATTTCTTTATTGTTTTTCCTCACGTTTAAAAACCCCCCTATCTTTGTTCACTAAGCACAAAACTAGACTGAACACTCTTCGTGGGATCGACTCGTACTCGCACTACTACATTTGTTTTGAAGAGTATTGGATTTATTTTTGAGTGCCTGCGACAGCACATCATAGAATAATACTATTTTAAGATTTAGGGAATGGGTTTTGGTTCCCTAAATATAGGGAACCAAGTTGGTTTTAGGGAATGGGATAGGGAATGACTATAGGGATAGGGAATCTGTTGGATGACAAATTTTAATCATATTCCCTATATATAGGGATAGGGAATGGGATAGGGAACCTGTTGATAATGCTCATTGGCATTGCTCCCTTGAGCATAGCCAACAAAGATAGCATCAGTGGTTTTAGGTCCTAGCTTCCTACACTTAGGCTCAGAAATGCTAACCTTAGCTAGACACCCCTACACTTTAAGAAAGTTGAGGTTAGGTGCCCTTCCTTTCCAAAGTTCATATGGAGTCTTATCTTCATTCTTGAATGAAACTCTATTAAGAATCAAGCAAACAGTCATGAGGGATTCACCCTACAGGTTTTCGGGTAGACCAAAAATTACTAATATGGCGTTAACCATGTCCATAAGAATTTTGTTCTTCCTTTCAGCCACTCCATTTGACTGAGAGGAAGAAGGACTAGTGACTTCATGACCAATGCCATGCTCCGGGCAGAAGAGGGTCATGGAGGAAGAGGTGTAATCACCACCTCGATCAGACCTAAGGATCTTGATCTTTCGATCAAGTTGGTTTTCTACTTCAGCCTTGTAGACTGAGAACCTATTTAGAACCTTGTCCTTGGTCTTAAAAAGATAGCAATAGCAGAATCTAGAGAAGTCATCTATAAAGGTAACAAAGTACCGGTTGCCACCTCGAGTTGGAGTTCTACAAAAATCACAGATATCGTTGTGAATAAGCTCTAATAAAATGGAATCTCTCTTTACGCCTTTGAAGGGCTTCTTGGTTTGCTTTGATTCCACACAAATTTCACACTTGGATTTTAAGTATAAGTTAGATCTTGGAATCAAGTTCATATGCATCATACTTCTAATCTTATCTAAGTGTACATGTCCTACACGTGCATGCTACATAGATGAACCACATACATTTAGAACAATGTTTGATGATGATGAAGCAACACTTTCATTAACACATGTTTGTATATTTAGATTGAACAAGCCTTCAAAAATATAACTTTTTTCAATAAAAAGGTTTCCTTTGGAGATTACAACATTGTTGGATTCTATTACAACCTTGTAGCCTCTTTAAACTAAGAGAAAACCACTAACTAAGTTCTTCCTAATCCTTGGCACGAACAACACATCATGGAGAGATACCAACTTCTCTAACGTCATCCTCAGGTTCACTCGCCCTCGACCCATCGCCTGTGCTGAAGTATCATTACCTAGGGTCATGCTTCCTTCACTTGAGTCCTGAAAGGTGGAGAAACAGGAACGATTATTACACACATGTACATTTGCTCCTGAATCAAAACACCATTCTAAACTGGTAAATGAAGTTAGGTTGACAGAAGGTCCTAACCAGAAGCATGGATCCTCAACTTCAATCACATGAGCTTGAGGCTTGGGAGCTCCTTGCTTATACGATTCTATCCTTTTGTAGTAGCAGTCCTTGGCGAGATGGTTGGATCTCTCGCAAATAAAGTATAACTTACCTTTGGACTCATGGCTTTGGGTCTTTGGGTGGTTCTGGGTGTTCTTAAAATTGTTGGGTTTGTTGATCCTAACCTTGTTTTGATGATGCCAATATACACTAAATGATAAAATATATGTTTAATATTTATTACCTCTTTAATTGGAGATATTAAATTCAATATTCAAGTGATTTTGTACTGACGGTCGATGCATGGATCGACCGTGGGAATGGGACGGTCGATCCATGGATCGACCGTGATGAATGGTTCATACATGGCTATATGCGTATTGACGCGACGGTCGATCGGTGCATCGACCGTCGGAAGCGTTTTTCTTGACAGAGGCTCACGGACGATGCGACGGTCGATGTGGCGGTCGACCGTAGCGCATCAATGAAGAAAGTGGAGACGCGACGGTCGATCGGTGCATCGACCGTCCGAAGCGTTTTTCTTGACAGAGGCTCACAGACGATGCGACGGTCGATGCGGCGGTCGGCCGTGGCACATATATGAAGAAAAGTCAAGGAGCGACGGTCGATCGGAGCATCGACCCTGGGAAGCGACTTTCTCAACAGAGGCTCACGGACGATGTGACGGTCGATGTCACGGTCGACCGTGAGAGCGACGGACGATGCGTGGATCGACCGTCGACCAAAGAGGCTGAGTTTTTTATACGTGACGGACGATGGACGGATCGACCGCCAGGAGCGCGCAGAGTAAAAAACTAGCCGTTGGAGAGTTGCAGGGAGCCGTTGGGGCTTCTTGTTGAGCTGGTTGAAGCCCATCTATAAGTAGTCTCTTCATGTAAACTTGCCATAACTTTTATCATTATTATTGAGATCATTTGAGCAAGTTCTAGGAAAGATTTCTACTTATTCTCCTTGAGCTAAAACCTTTGTAAACCTTCTTCAAGTGTGAAGAAGTATCTTGAGAGCTGTTCAAACAGCAAGTGGCTGTAATTGTAAGGTCACCAAGCATCAGGAAGCTTGGAGGAAAAGCTTGTAAGGGATTTGCAAGTAGTGGAACCTCAAGGGGAGCCTTGAGAGAAGTGGACGTAGACCAAGAGTTGGGTCGAACCACTATAAATCGGTGTCATCTCTCTTACCCTTCTTTCAGTTAATGCTTGCATGCTATTATAGTTAAGTTTCGTTTTGTTTACAAGCATTCTAGCTGTTAGATCCCTTTCTATCTGAATTTTCCATCAATCTAGTTTTTCGAAAAGAGTCCAATTCACCCCCCCCTCTTGGACCATCAATTGGTATCAGAGCTAGGTCTCTAATTTAGTGGTGTAACAACCCTTAGAGGATCCTTTCTAGACATGGAAAACATAGAGGGACAAGCTACCAATAGGCCACCCTACTTCAATGGTTCTAACTACAATTATTGGAAAACAAAGATGGAAATCTTTGTTCAATCCATGGACTATGAGGCATGGTTAGTAATTGAGGATGGACCTTATGTCCCGACCAAAATTGTTGATGGGAAAGATGTCCCAAAGACAAAGAGTGACTACACCCCAATTGACCTCAAAAACCTTCAAATTAATGCCAAGGCCAAAAGCTTTCTATTTTGTGCCCTTAGCCCTAGTGAATTCAATAGAGTCTCCACATGCAAATCAGCAAAGGAGATATGGGATAAGCTTGAGGTTACATATGAGGGAACTAGCCGGGTTAAAGAGTCAAAGATAAGTATGCTAGTACATGAGTATGAATTATTTTGCATGAAGAATGATGAGACTATTAGTGAGATGTTTACACGTTTTAATAACATATTAAATATGCTTGAATCTCTTGGAAGAACTTATGCTAATGATGAGATTGTGAGAAAGATCCTTAGGTGTCTACCTAAGTCGTGGGATCCCAAAGTGACAGCGATAGAAGAAGCCAAGGATCTATCCAAATTGTCACTAGATGAGCTCATGGGTTCCCTCATGACCTATGAGATGAATTTGAAGAGGAGCAACGAAGAGGGAGACAAAAAGAAGAAAACGGTTGCCTTCAAATCATCTAGCAAAGACTCATCCGATTCAAGCGATGGAGGCGACGATGAGGAGTTGGCAATGATATCAAGGAGAATACAAAAGATTTTCAAACGCCAAGGAGGAAAGAAATTCTTTAAGAAGAAATTCTTCAAAGGTGAAAGGTATAATCCTACTTCTTCTAACTCAAATGAAATAATATGTTATGAGTGTAGGAAGCCCGGACACATCAAGCTTGAATGTCCTCAACTCAAGAAGCCTTCAAGGAAGGAGTTCAATAGTAGGAAGGCAATGGTGGCTACTTGGGGAGAAAGCGATGTGGAGACTTCATCCGATGATGAAGAACAAGAGGTAGCCAACATATGCTTAATGGCACATGGAGATGAGGAAGAAGAACAAAATGAGGTAGAGGATGAGCTTGCATTTGAAGAACTCTTTGATGCTTATCATGCTTTAGCAAATAATTTCAAATTCCTGAAAAAGAAATACTATGCTAATTGTAAGGACTTGAAGAAAGTAGAAGAAGAAAAAGTAGATGTCATGCATAAGATTGAAACTTTAGAAAAAGAAAATAAATGCATGCTAGAGAACAAGTCTTGTGACACAAATGACACACTTGAGGATGAACTCAAGGACACTCAATATGAGCTCACCATATTGAAAAATACAAATTATGATATGCAAAGAGAACTTATCTTCTTGAGGAAATCCAAGAGAGATCTCACTCTAGAGGTTAATGACCTAAAAATCACTATAGCCAAATTTGTGAAGAGTAGAGATAAACTAGATGAGATCCTTGATAGCCAAAGGAACTCCTTGAACAAGGAAGGAATTGGCTACAACCCTAGGAAGGTGAACAACCAAAAGAAGACTAACTTTATTAAAGCTTCTTCTCATCCTCCTAAGGTAACACAAGGACCTACATGTCATTATTGTTGCAAAGTAGGTCACATTGCACCTAGTTGCTATCTCATGAAGAATGCTAATGCTAAGAAAATCTGGTCACCTAGATATTCTTCTTCTCTTATGCATAGTACTAATGCAAATGGACCCAAAAAGATTTGGGTACCAAAAATCAAGGTTTGATCTCCTATTTGTAGGATTGCATGAGATCCAAGATCAAGACCAACTCAAAGGCTAAAAGATGGTACCTTGATAGTGGATGCTCAAGACATATGACGGGTGAAAGGAGCATGTTCTCAACCCTTCAACCTAAAGATGGAGGAATGGTGACTTTTGGCGATAATGGAAAAGGAAAAATTATTGGCATTGGCAATATTGGTAAAACCTCTTCCATTATTATTGAAAATGTTCTCTTAGTTGAAGGTTTGAAGCATAACTTGCTTAGCATTAGTCAACTATGTGATAGAGGTAACAAAGTTATTTTTGAAGATTCAAAATGCTATGTTAAAAATGCTCATAGTGATAAAATCTTGCTAGTAGGACATCGTGATGGTAATGTATACACATTTTATCTTAATGATCTTGTTTGCCATGATGATCTATGTCTTAGTGCTTTAAATGAAAATTCTTGGTTATGGCATAGAAGGCTTGGGCATGCTCACATGGATTTAATATCCAAACTTTCTCGAAAAGACCTTGTTCTTGGACTTCCCAAGATCAAATTTGAGAAAGACAAGATTTGTGATGCATGTCAAAGAGGAAAACAAGTAAAATCCTCTTTCAAGTCTAAAGATGTAGTTTCTACCACAAGAGCACTAGAACTGATTCATATGGACCTTTTTGGGCCTACTAAACCAACTAGCTTAGGTGGTAGCTCATATGGATTTGTGTTAGTAGATGACTACACTAGATTCACATGGGTGATTTTCCTTGCACACAAAGATGAAGTCTTTGAGGAATTCACCAACTTTTGTAGAAGAGTCCAAAATGAGAAAGGTATTCTCATTACATGCATTAGAAGTGATAATGGAGGAGAATTCAAGAACTCCCTTCTAGAAAAGTTTTGTAATGACAATGAGATTTCCCATAACTTCTCTTCACCTAGAACCCCTCAACAAAATGGTGTTGTTGAAAGGAAGAATAGAACCCTACAAGACATGGCTAGAACTTTATTATGTGAAAATAATCTTCCCAAGTATTTTTGGGCCGAAGCAATCAATACCTCTTGCCATGTGATAAATAGAGTAACCTTGAGACCCATTTTGAAGAAAACCCCTTATGAGCTTTGGAAAGGAAGAATTCCAAATATTGGGTACTTTAGAGCTTTTGGTTGCAAATGTTTTATCTTGAACAATGGCAAGGATACTCTTGGAAAATTTGATGCTAGATCCGATGAAGGAGTCTTTCTTGGATATTCGGGAAGAAGTAAAAGTTATAGAGTCTTCAATAAAAGGACTTTGGTGGTTGAAGAATCAATGCATGTGACATTTGATGAAATGATTTTAATTCCTAGTAGAATTGATAATGGTATAAATGAGGAAAACCCAAATGACAAATCAAAAGACTTATTGGATGAAACCCAAAATGATGTTGAAGAATTGAATGTTAGATTTGAGGAATTCCTTGAGATTATACCTAGTGATCAACATCATGAGTTGCCAAAGGATTGGAAGTATGCATCTTCGCACCCAAAGGAATTAATAATTGGTGAACCATCAAGAGGAATCCAAACTAGATCTTCATTGAATACTTGTGCAAATCTAGCCTTCCTATCTCAAATTGAGCCTAAAACGATAGAGGAAGCACTAGAGGATGATCATTGGATCCTAGCAATGCAAGAAGAGTTGAATCAATTTGAAAGAAATGAAGTTTGAAATTTGGTACCTAGACCTCATGATCATCCCATTATAGGTACTAAATGGGTGTTTAGAAACAAGATGGATGAATCGGGAACAATTACAAGGAATAAAGCTAGGCTAGTTGCAAAAGGGTTCAATCAACAAGAAGGAATTGATTTTGATGAGACTTTTGCACCGGTAGCTAGACTTGAGGCAATAAGACTACTTCTAGCTTTTGCATCTTACAAAGATTTCAAATTATATCAAATGGATGTTAAGAGTGCCTTCTTGAATGGTTTACTAAAAGAAGAAGTCTATGTTGAACAACCCCCCGGTTTTGAAGACTATAAATTGAGGGATCATGTATTCAAACTCACTAAAGCCTTATATGGATTAAAACAAGCTCCTAGAGCTTGGTATGAAAGGCTTAGCAAATTCTTGATGGATAATGATTTTTGTAGAGGAGAAATTGATACTACATTGTTTACCAAATCAAAAGGCAAAGACTTGCTCTTGGTTCAAATTTATGTTGATGATATCATTTTTGGTTCTACAAATGATAAACTTTGTGAAGAATTTTCCACATGCATGCAAAGTGAGTTTGAAATGAGTTTAATGGGTGAACTCAATTATTTTCTTGGTTTACAAATCATGCAAACTCGAGGAGGGATCTTTATTAATCAAGCTAAATACACTAGAGACCTACTCAAGAAATATGATTTTGTAGAATCCAAAATTTATAGAACCCCCATGTGTACAACACTAAAGCTAGACAAGGATGAAGATGGGAAACCCGTTGAACAAACACTTTATAGAGGGATGATTGGTTCTTTACTCTATTTGACCGCTAGTAGGCCGGACATCATGTTTAGTGTTTGCCTTTGTGCAAGATATCAATCATGTCCTAAGGAATCTCATTTAGTTGCGGTCAAGAGGATCTTTAGATATCTAATAGGAACCCAAAATTATGGTTTGTGGTATCCTAGAAGATCATCTTTTGATCTAATTGGCTACTCCGATGCGGATTTTGCTGGATGTAGACTTGATAGAAAAAGCACAAGTTGGCACATGTCACTTTCTTGGTCATGCACTTGTTTCTTGGTTTTCTAAGAAGCAAAATTCAGTTGCTTTATCCACCGCCGAAGCGGAATATATTGCGGCGGGTAGTTGTTGTGCACAATTGCTTTGGATGAAAATGCAATTGGAAGATTATGAAATTCATGTAGGCAAAATGCCCATTAGATGTGACAACACTAGTGCCATAAACTTATCTAAAAATCCCATCTTGCATTCTAGAACAAAGCACATAGAAATTAGACATCATTTCCTTCGTGATCATGCACAAAAAGGAGATATTGCACTTGAGTTTGTTAGCACCGAACATCAAATTGCAGATATTCTAACTAAACCCTTGAGTGAAGACAGAATTCTCTATCTACTAAGGGAGCTTGGGATGTCCAATGGATGTCCAAAATAAAGGAGCTAAAAGGAAAAGGTATGGTCACCTCTTTAACTGCTTTTCATACCATATTCTACTTGAATGCTAAAGTTTGGTAAATTAAGTCAATATCATGATTAATGAGTGATTTTTGTCTCATAATATTAAGTTACACGTGCTTGCAAAGATTTGTGATGTTTTGATTTAAAAATGATTTTAAATTAAATTTCAAACTCACTTTCTGGGGATGACGGTCGATCCAGCCTTATTGACGGTCGACCGTGCGTACCTTCGCACTGGACGGTCGACCGCCAAGTTCCTCGGATCGACCGTGGGATGTAATTTTTGGACCCATTGTGTGCCACGGTCGACCGCCAACTTCGTTGGATCGACCGTGCGACAAAATATATGCGACGGTCGACCGCCAAGTATTCGGATCGACTGTCCGACGTTCTTTTTAAACACAATGCTCGCGACGGTCGACCGCCAAGTTCCTACGGTCGACCGCCACGGCCCGTGTGACAACTTAAGTCGGGGCTTTTTCGTATTTTCCACTCAAATCTCCCCTTATAACTCCCGATCACCCTTCATTCATCTCCCTGGTTCGACCGTGCCCTAAGTCCTCAAAACGTCCGCCAAGCTCCTCCTCCTCTCTCTCAAGCCGATCTCCTCTTCCCCACTCAAAACCCTAACAAGCTGGAGATGCCTCGTACTAAGAATGTTGGCCCTCCACCACCTGAGGAACCAAGTTCACCTGGGAAACGGAAGAAGGCAGCACCAAAGAAGCAAGCCGGGTCCAAGAAAGCTAAAGGAGCTCAAGGAGGTTCTTCATCCAATCCTCAACCTACCCCCTCCTACGACGAGTACTTCTTCCTAGATATGGAGAGGTATAAATCCTGGCCTGATTTTAAGGATAAGTTCGTAGTCTCGGGTAGAGCCTTACAATTGCCCTTAAACAAAAAACATGTAGTTGAGAGATTCTTCACTGATATGGGATGGGACAAATTCCTAGAGATGCCTCAATACATCTATCCTGAAATGATTAGGTATTTTTATTGCAATATGAGTGAGGATATAGATGATGAGGGATATGTAGCCATTACTAGCTATGTCTATGGTAATGAAATCAAAATTACCATAGAATGGTTGAATGAGCTACTTAATGCATCTAATTTAGGAGAGTGCATTTACTTCACTTCCCATGAGGATCTAAATAGAGCTGATCATGATAAACTAGGGAGAAAGGCAATCCTCAAGCCTCTACTAGTTGAGAAAATACCTATAGAACTAAATAGCCTCAACCAACAATTTAGGGAGCTTGCCCACTTCCTAGGAACAAACCTATTTCCCAAGCTTGGCCATCATGATAATCTGAAACCTATCCATGCCTATGTTCTTTCTTGCATGGTTAGGAGAAAACCTCTAAACCTAGGCTATCTAATTATCAAGGAAATGCTAAATCTAAATGCTAGGCAATCACTTCCTTTTGGGGGGCTCCTAACAAACATTTTCAAAGCCCTCACCCTAAACCTAGCCGAGGATGAACGCAAACCCCTTTCCCAACCTTTCAACAAATCCACCTACAAGAGGATGAAGGCCGCCAAACGAGCTTTAGGCCTCGGTTGGCCTCAGCTCAGTGCCGATGAGGATGATGAGCCTCAAGAGGAGCATGGAGAAGAAAATATAGGGGGAGAGCCTTTGCTTGAAGAACATCAGGGAGAAGCCTCTAGTAGCCGAGTTCGTCGAACCACGACACAAAGGCTTGATGATCTTGAAGCTAGAATGGGGAGAATGGAAATGAGTCTCGAAGACATCAAGATTTCCCAAGCAAACATCACCGAAGATCAAGCCAAAGTGTCTCAGCAACTTGATGAGATCTTCACCTACATCAAGACTGAATTTCCACCTAGCACTCCTTCAGAAAGCCTCTAGTTGATCCTAATCCTCCTTACCTCTTTTTGATAATGCCAAAGGGGGAGAAAAAGTGTGGTGTGATGAATGTCAAAGCCCTACATTTCTACATTTCTTACTTTTGTATTTTGAAAAACTTTGTTTTGAATTGAAAGTCTTGTAAGTTCAAAGTTTTCCAAATGATTTTGAATGGAAGTTGTATGGAAATGTTGGAACCTTTTGAATGAAATGAAGTTGTGTCTGGATAATTACTTGATGTATCAATACAATGTTACTATGTTATAATTCCATATGAAATCACTTCATGAAAGCATAAATGTCATTATTGAAAAGAAGTGAACATGCTAAAATCCAAACTATTATGTCAACATATCTTGAATGGAATTTTTAATATCATTTTAAAGATATATGACTTGTGTGCATCTTGAAAACTGACTTTAGAACATATTTTTTGAAAGAAAAGGATGCATTGATTAAGGGGGAGTCAAGATATTTTATCATCACATTTAAAAGGATTGTCATCATCAAAAAGGGGGAGATTGTTGATCCTAACCTTGTTTTGATGATGCCAATATACACTAAATGATAAAATATATGTTTAATGTTTATTACCTCTTTAATTGGAGATATTAAATTCAAAATTCAAGTGATTTTGTACTGACGGTCGATGCATGGATCGACCGTGGGAATGGGACGGTCGATCCATGGATCGACCGTGATGAATGGTTCATACATGGCTATATGCGTATTGACGTGACGGTCGATCGGTGCATCGACCGTCGGAAGCGTTTTTCTTGACAGAGGCTCACGGACGATGCGACGGTCGATGTGGCGGTCGACCGTGGCGCATCAATGAAGAAAGTGGAGACGCGACGGTCGATCGGTGCATCGATCGACCGTCCGAAGCGTTTTTCTTGACAGAGGCTCACGGACGATGCGACGGTCGATGCGGCGGTCGACCGTGGCGCATATATGAAGAAAAGTCAAGGAGCGACGGTCGATCGGAGCATCGACCCTGGGAAGCGACTTTCTCAACAGAGGCTCACGGACGATGTGACGGTCGATGTCACGGTCGACCGTGAGAGCGACGGACGATGCGTGGATCGACCGTCGACCAAAGAGGCTGAGTTTTTTATACGTGACGGACGATGGACGGATCGACCGCCAGGAGCGCGCAGAGTAAAAAACTAGCCGTTGGAGAGTTGCAGGGAGCCGTTGGGGCTTCTTGTTGAGCTGGTTGAAGCCCATCTATAAGTAGTCTCTTCATGTAAACTTGCCATAACTTTTATCATTATTATTGAGATCATTTGAGCAAGTTCTAGGAAAGATTTCTACTTATTCTCCTTGAGCTAAAACCTTTGTAAACCTTCTTCAAGTGTGAAGAAGTATCTTGAGAGCTGTTCAAACAGCAAGTGGCTGTAATTGTAAGGTCACCAAGCACCAGGAAGCTTGGAGGAAAAGCTTGTAAGGGATTTGCAAGTAGTGGAACCTCAAGGGGAGCCTTGAGAGAAGTGGACGTAGACCAAGAGTTGGGTCGAACCACTATAAATCGGTGTCATCTCTCTTACCCTTCTTTCAGTTAATGCTTGCATGCTATTATAGTTAAGTTTCGTTTTGTTTACAAGCATTCTAGCTGTTAGATCCCTTTCTATCTGAATTTTCCATCAATCTAGTTTTTCAAAAAGAGTCCAATTCACCCCCCCTCTTGGACCATCAGGGTTTGGGTGTCATTTTTTGCTTGAATTCGTGGTTTTGGTTTGTGGACTTTTGGGTCACATTGACTTTGGCTTGGAATGGCTCAACTCTAGAGTTTTTGGCCCTATGCTGGTCTTCTATTCTAATAGAATTGAGAACTTGGGCTAAAGTCATGTCACCTTTTTATGGATCAAGTTTTTTGCGAAACCTGACCAAGAAGGGGGAAGTTTATCTAAAAGACAAGAGACCCTTGAATTCCTCAGAGAAATTGGTCTCATTGACCTGGACTTTCCTAAGGATCTCTTGAAACTGATGTATTTGGGGGTTATTGGACATGTCATCTACCATGATGAATCTAAGAAAGGTAGAGGCATTGAATTGCTCCATGCCAGCATCGTCAAGTCCATATTCGGCCTCAAGGGTTTCCCAAAGCTCTCTGACACTCCCTATCTCTAGGTAGACATCATAAATTGAGTCTACCAAGGCACTAAGAATCATACCTCTACATTGGTAGTCAAGTTAATCAGAGCTCATGTACAAGGGATGTTCAGCCTCTGACCTAACAGAGCTAGACCATGGAGTATACTCAGGTTCATGGGATGTGGAGGCTACAACAGAAGGCTCCTGGATGGCTGACCATAACCCTAAAGAAGTAAGCCATAATTTCATCTGACTTTTCCACCTCCTAAAGAAAGAGCCATCAAACTTTTCAGGTTTTAAGCCTAACACATCCCTATGAGTAAAGGAAGAAAACCTAGAGTTCATAAGGTCGAGGAGCTTATTCAAAGTAACTGAAATATACAAATAAAATGCCATGAATAATGGTCTTATGTTCATGAAACCAATGCTCGGACAACAACATGCAATGCAAAGCATGATGAGAGACCAAAATGCAAAAAATAGTGTTATGCGTGGTTCTATTGCAAAGCTTCAGAACTTGGAATATGATAGAAAGGAGTTTACTGGGAACTAGAAAATAGCAAAATACCGAATTTAATACCTAATTACAAACTAACTAAACTATGTGATGCAGCCATGCAGGACCAAGTCCATATCCAGACCTGGCTGAGTCCGATCCGAAGACACTTCCTAGGCGTTCATATCGTGTTCGAACTCCCTCAGTCCGACTCAAATCTCCGTACGATCGTGACCGTCAGATGGGCATAAGTTTCAACCCCAATGTCCGATCGGAGCGTATGACCAGCCGTTTCGACCGGCTCGACAAGCCCGACAAGATTCATCGGAAATCCAAGATCTCTCCATTACCTGGGCTTCCAAAGATCCATATTTCATTTCTTTATGGCTTAAAAATCCGTTTTAGTGTAAAACTTTCCTCTTTTGGGAGGTTATCGGTCTTTGCTATTTTTAGCAGGTTTTTCTATTTCTAGCCGTTTTCTTCTTTCTTAATTCGGATTGGTTCATTAGTTATTGGGTTTGAGTTTAATTCCTGATTTGAGTCCATCTGTAAGTTGGTCTCTCCTTATCCTATAAAAGGAGTTTTAGGATTTGTAATTAGGAGTTTTTTGGATGAGTAAAATCTTTGAGTAGTTTCTCCTCTTTGAGAATTCTGGTGGTCTCTCCCATAGAGAGGACGATTGTCTCTCCCGAAGAGAGGCTTTCACGTTTACCCTGCGCCACTATGCAGAACTGAAAACGTGCTAAGATGAAAGCAGACTTTATTGTATAGATATTCTAGCAATGCAGATCACTATTTTGAGGCAAACTAGAGACTGGACTTGTGAGGACCCGTACCTCCAACCCGGTCCGACCTCGTTAGGTCGAGGGTCTGGTTTTGTGGTTTGGTTCGGTTGGCCTTGGGATGCGATCGGTTGATCGCATCGCTGTTTTTGACCCCAGTGGCATTTTGGTAAATATGCTCCCAGGTGGTCAGTTTCACACGCGTTGCACACACTGTCTTTGATTGATGTATGTGTTTGATTAGACCCTTAAGGGCGCTTCCGACCGGAAGATCGAAGCTCGATCGGGAGAGATCGAATCAGACGGCTATGATCGATTCCAGCTTTCTATTTAAACCTTCTCTTTTCTCATTCTTTCTCTTTCTCTCTTCCTCTCTTCCTCTCTCCTTCATTGCCTGCTGGAGTGGGGATACGTCTGCGGCTTTTCAGCATGGATCCGCGGCGATCGGAGTTGAGGATCTTGTAGATCGTCTACACGTCTATACATGTAGGTGTTTCTACCCATTTCTGGTGAAATGGTAACCCTAGGATTGCCTTTTTGTGTTTTCTGGCTGTTGTATGTATTGGAATGTCTTGATTTTCTGTATTCTCATTCCTTAGCATGTTTAGAAGCTAGCTATGGTTTCAGTTCCGTATTCTTTCGGATGAATTCCGTATTTTTGTCTGTTTTTCGACGGGGTTGGACTCATATCTGATATTTCACGATCTGAGTTTGGTTTTTATTGCATGAATGAATTCCCCACCATCAAATAGACCTTTCTGCAAAGTTTGAATGGATTCCATCGCTGTTTGATAGATTAAATCCAACAAATTCAGTTTTTCATCGGTTTCGTCGGCTTTCGGACCATTTGATTTAATTCAGAGGATTGGATCATCCAAAGTTGGATTTCTTAGTGTCATTAGATTCCCCACATCCAATTTCACATTCCTACCAAATTTGGTTTGATTTCGATATGTTTTGATAGGTTAAATCTAAGAAATTTGATTTCCGGCACTATTCACTCTTCTCTGCCGAGTATGAAGGATCGATCTTTTGTTTGTTAGCGTTCTGCTCCGTCTGAAGAAGATCGATCTTCTTGGGATAAGAAGATCGATGCTCTTCTTGACAGAGGGTGTGTTTGAGGAAGATCGATCTTCTGATGCCAGAAGATCGATCCTTCTTTCCCAGGGAGAACACCTGTGAGGGCCCGTCCCTCTGACCTGGCTCGAGTGCGTGGGTCAAGAGCCGATTTCCTGTTGGTTTGGTTCCGCGTCGGGCATGATCAGGCGATCGTGTGGCGATTTTGACCCTAGGGGCATTTTGGTAAATATGCTCCATGTTGGTCGGTTTCACACCCACGTTCCACACACTGCCTTGGATTGATGTATGTGATTGATTAAAATCTCTAGGGTGCGTCCGATCGGAGGATCGGAGCTCGATCGGGAAAGATTGAATCGGACGGCTAAGATAGATCCGGATTTTCTATATAAGCCCTGTCCCTTTCTTCTCTTTCTTTCTCTTCTCCTGTCGTTTTCTCTCCTTTGGCTGAGCTAGGGCTCGGAGACGCGACTTTCGGAGCGCGGATCTTGGCGGCTTGACTGGTTGGACGCGTGGAGGAGCTACCCTACTTGCTCAGGTAGGTGTTTCTACATCGATCTTAGGATCGGGCTCTCCTAGGATAGGTTTTATGTACTTTCGTTGTAGGTATACATGTTAGAATGCTATGTAGCTCCTTGTGCATGTAGTGTGGAGGATTTGAAGTATTCCTATCTCGCATTTTTCGTATTCTAACGGTTGGTTTCCGTATTATCGCCGTTTTGTCGGTTTTCGTCCATTTGGACCTAGATAGGAGATTTAACCGTCAAAAACTGGATTTCTTCATTCCATTAGCTCCCCCATTGTTAAATACACTTGCTTGCAAAATCTCATCTAATTCTAACTTGATTTGATCCTTGAAATCCAAGAAATTGGGTTTTTGGCACAGTTCTGAAGAACTGTGCCTGAGGCTCGACGGTCGATCGGTGCATCGACCGTCAAGTATTGACTTATTCTTTCTGGGCATGACGGTCGACCGTCGGGCTCTGTCGGGATTTTAGTTTCCCAGGGTCGATGCATGGATCGACCGCGGGATCTTCTCTTTCCACCATTTACCTAACGGTCGACCGTCGCATCGACCATCAGACGATGTTTGGTTTTGGGCTTTCCAGGGTCGATGAGTGGATCGACTGTCTGCTCTTTGGTTTTCTTCGCTTTGGTCTCACGGTCGACCGTCGCATCGACCGTGACATCGACCATGGCCCCACGGTCGACCGTCGGATCGACCGTCGCATCGACCGTGGGCCCTTGAGCAATGTTTTCTGGTTTTTCTTGGATGGCTTTCACTTGGGTTTGATAGTTAAACATGTTGGGAAGTATGTATGTGGATTTTATGGGGTTTTCAAAGGATTTCCATCGGGTTTGAGGATCAATTCGAGTATTTTCCCTTTTTGGGCAAATCTATGGTTTCTCTTGCATTTGATACATGTTTGATTGTAGTTAAATGCTTGGTTGATTGCCCAACCATTAACTAGCTATGAGTGCTACCTAATGAGAAATTGTGGAACTTTAGCCTCTTGCTGGCGAGTGTCGAGGGCTACTGTATATCTGTGGAACTTATAACTGATGATGTGACATGTAGAGACATCTAGGGTAGATGTTTGCCTAGGCTCATGCATTGTGTGCATTAGAGGCATTTGAGGATAGGTGGGCGATGGTTTGGGTCGCCGATCCGAGGCTCTCGGGTAGCTCGGATCTAGCCTTAGGGTCGTGGCTGGGTAGTCAGGTTTAGGGTGTGATTGTTTAATTGAATCTCTTGCTATTGAGGATTGGCGATAGTTGACTTTGATCAATGTTCGAGGTTTAGAGGTCGTGTTGTCTTCCAAGGCCAAGTGCTAAGGATGGGTGTCGATGCGTTCCCGACGTGGTTCCCCAAGGCACGGTATTCCTGCTTGGGTAAGAGTGATCTTGCATGTTACAGTTTCGTGGCCTCCTGGTAACGTGTTCAGGAGAGAGGTTTCATGGCAGGAGCCCTTGGGACATCGACAGGGTTGTGGGACCCGTGGCATCCGTTAGACTTGAGCTGGGAGACAACACTGTTGTTGTTTTCCTCCCTTCTGTGTGCTGTAAAGTAGAATCCTACTGAGCTTATCGTTCACTCCTATCCGGGCTGCGTTTGCAGGTGCAGACGGCAGTTCTTCTTCAGTGGAGCCGGCCGGATCGGCCTTTGGTGGCGCGAATACGTCCAGAGGCGCTTGAGGTTGCTGGAGGATTAACTGTTGTACCTTTTTGATAATATACATGTTGTAAACATTTTGAGGACTTTTGGGATTTTGTATAAATCTGTCTCTTGGAAGACTTTTGTATCAATTATTGAATAGTACAACTGATGTTATATGAATTGAATATCTGTTCACCTCTGGAATACAATTGTTTAAATTATCCGTCTTTTCCGCTTTGTATCGTGCCGATTGAAGATGAATAGTGATAGAAACTCTCACGCCCCGCCCTGGAGGGGTTTTCTGGGTCGGGGTGTGACAACACCACCTTAAGGAAGATCGATCTTCTTCACAAGAAGATCGATCCTTCCTTCCCAGGCAGCGATCACCCATGTAAGGGATCGATCATCTTGGGTAAGATGATCGATCCTTTATATGTTGATTTGTCTAATGGATCCGAATTTGATGTTTTCGGTTTCCTTCGACCCGGATTTCTCGTGCGGTTTTTCCGATGATAAGTAGTGATTATTATAATATTTTAATCGGGATTTTGACTAGTTTATCTCTGGATTACACTGTAAGTTGTATTTCAAATCGGTTTATCGATTTCTATCGATTTTCAAGCAGTTTCCCGATAAGCATGTTATATCTATATATATGTAGTTTGTGAATGCTTTATCGCTTTATGGGTAACCGGGGGAGGGAGGGACGACCCCCAGGAATGTTTAGTACAAATGGGCCGGAGGTGTGCCCTGCATGCTTAGTATAGATTTACTGCTTTGATCAATAGCCCCGCTGATTGCCGGCGTGCGCCGGGGGCATAACCCGTTGTACTGGTAGATTATACATATCTTGTATGTGTGCCTTGTTGGCTTGGCCGGGGTTGTATCCCCTTATAGCAATTTCGGTTGACGGCTGCGGACGCCGTTGTAATCCCGAAATTGGCTCTATTGTTATTGCTTGACTGTTGGCCAGTTACCTGTGGGGTAACTATGGAACCTTAGTCTGTCAAGTGCCGGAGAGCACTAAAGACTATTGTATATCTGTGTTTATCGCTTTGTTCTAATCGTCATATTGTTAGCATAGCTTACATGTATTTGAAACCCTTGCTATGCTTGCCCCTTTGGCTAGCTAGAGGCTATGCCTAGCCCTGTATAATTGATGTCATCTTGTTGCATGCTTATATCTCTTTATTTGTGCCTGAGCATTGCATGCATCTTGTTTGCATTAGAGCATAAGGCTAGGGTGCGGGTGAATAGAGTCTTCGCCGATCCGAGGCTCTCGGCTAGCTCGGATCTAGCTCTAGGACCGTGGATGGGTAGCAAGGACTAGGGCGTGATTGTTATGCCAAATCTCTGTATTCTCGAGGATGTGTGTAGTTGGCTACTATCTGTTGTTTGAGGTGTAGAGGTCACCTAGAGTTCTCGTCTCATGCTCAGTATCCGTGTTAAGGGAAGTTACGTGCTGCCCTGGGTCCTACCCCTTTGTTGTTCAGCGCTTAGCGCTTGGTGGTTGAGAGGGACGGCTGTTGACGGTTGAGGTCACAGAGCGCGTGCCCTGGGGTTGGTGGTGGACGTAACGTGAGTTTCCCTTAGAGATGAGACATAACCCGGGACTTTCTAGTTTTTCCTCTTTCCTGTGCAACGTATAGTAGAGTAGAACCCTACTGAGTTTATTGCTCACTCCTACCCGGGCTGCGTTTGCAGGTGCAGGCGTCGGCTCTTCCTCTGTGGTTTCAGCTGGATCAGGTCTTGGCGGCGTGTCGACTTCCGGAGGCGTTTGAGGTCTCAGAGGGACAGATGTATATTTTGACAGTTTATGTTTAAAGTTACCTTTTGAGGATGATGTATTTAACGTTTAATATATGAAATCATATTCCCTCTTTTGATTGAGTTTTATTCCGCAATGTAATATTTAGTTTTACCTTTATGCCCTTGGAAGTCTTTAAGTTTAAATTAATTCCGCTTTGTGTAATGTCGCGCCGTTTCGGATGTAAATAGTGTAGGTTTCCCCTCACACCTCGGTTTGGATGGGTTTTCTGAGTCGGGGTGTGACAGGACTAAAGGCTTTAATTAAAGGATTTAAGTCTATCTATGAAATCAGATAAGACAAATAATGTGCTAAACAAATTACTCTTGCATAAAGGTCATGGCAAATCAATTTTAAAGATTATGGTTTTGTCACATATTTACAGTAATTAAAAAGTGTCTCTGATTTTTAGATTGTTGGAAGAATAGGTGCTTAAAAACTCTTATAAAAATAAAAAAAATCAGAAAAACATAGATTAAAACATGTAACATAATGTAAAGTAAATTTTGCCTGGGAGGCGTGAGAAATCACTGCCCTAAAAATCGGAGACGCCCATCATGCGGAGTTGATCGTCGCCCGATCTCCAAGTTACAACTTGACGGCATGATCTCGCCATAAGCACGATCTGGTGAGAGCTCTCTATGAACCAGCATTCGTCTCGTTGATTTTAGGAAAGCCTTTTAAAGGATGTTTTGTAGATGAAGAAGTGGAGAAGAAGTTTTTGTTCTATATAGAAAAACAATCCCTTCACTTTTCTCACTTTAAGGAAGAAGAAGAAGCATTTAATCCTCAAATCTCAATAAAGGTGTAAGACAGCTGCTGCCATGTGCAGAGACCTTCTCTCCACTTGGCAACCTTGGCAGTAAAGTTGATGTTGTGGAAGATATAAAAAGTTTGGAATAACAAACGTTAAATCCAAAAGGTCTGGAATCAATTAGAGAAAGAGATGAATTCTCTTGAATAATTAAAACAGGTCACGACTGATAGCAAAAACCGCTTCCAAAAGTTATTAGATGCCTTTATATAGGCTACAACTTAACCCTAATCTTTGTGGTGGAATATTACCTAAATAACCTCATAATAATATAATCAAAGGCAAAACTAAAGAAATAAATTAAGCTGCTGCTATTATCTTCAAATCTTCTTAGCCTTCTTGCAATCCAGACGTTGTAGATATTTGATAAGACGTGAAAAGTACACAAATCACCCTTTTAACGAGGTCTTGTTAATCTCCGAGAAATGTTATTTTGATAGTCCATGATGTATTTCAGGCATAAGAGCATTCAATGAAGATTAGATCATGTTTGGTGCTAAAACAAACAAATAAAGAACCTTCGAAGTCAAAGGAGCAAAAGTAGACCATCTTTGACATCAACACCGTACCTGCTCAGAAAGAACCAGATGATGTGCCATATGTGGTTGGAAAGCTCTGGAAGTCTAGTTTCTGGAGAATTTTACGGTTCGTGATTCCGAGTTTTCTAGAAGAAGTTACGATATTTTTAGTACCAATGGCGCAGTCTCAATGGCAACATAGTAAATACGCAGAACAGAAGGATGGATCATCCTTCCCTAAAGGATCAATCCTTGCACTGTAACAGAGATGATCATTCCCTTGTGAATGATCGATCCTACTCGGGTGTAGCCAGTTTTTTGGGTTCAAAGGATCGATCTTCACCCCTAAAAGATCGATCCTTTGATATCTATTAAGCAAAATCAAAGGCCGAGATCTAATCTGAGTTAAGGAGGATACCTAGGCTATAAATAGACATCTTTTAGGGTTTTTAGGGTCTTCTTCTCTCTTGGAGGGGAAGAACAGTTTCTTTCTTCTTTTTAACTTTTCTTTAGAGATTCTTTTGGAGGAAATCCATGGTGGAAGAGCTTCATCAACCTTCATCTATGGAAACCCTAAAGATGAGTAGCTAAGCTTTTTACCATAGGATTCTTATGATGAAACTAGGATTTCTATTAGGGATTTCTTAGATCTAGGGATGTATACATTATTGATTGGCTTATATGGATTGATCTCTATTTCTTTTATATTTTGGTGTTGATTTCCTACTAGATGTGTGGATTGTTCTCGTTTGCACTTGATTCCGGAGCTTGTGCCTGTTAGGGCTTGGATTGGATTTATTTATTAGGAGTACCATGCTAGTATCATGGTATCTCAGATGAACTCTTATTCGTGATTGGGGATTGTACAGTGCTAGAACCACTACGTTCTATCCCTAATCCTCCATGTATCATGTCGTTTAGATTTGGCCATCAAGATGCTAAAACCATCTTGATCTTGCACCTAAATCCATATCAGTACTACTACTTGCGATGAATTCATCATAATAAGAGGATTCATTAGCAGTGAACATAACAAATCATTCGGTCACTGATTTTCAGCTAATTGTTCTTGCCAACAAGGGATCCTAATCAGAACTTGTTGAGTGATAAGGAGAACTAGCCATTCACTTATCAACTATTAGGAAAGCCATTCATCGTGATTAATGCCCTAATCTTAGGAAGACATGGTAGAACCTTGGTTACTGATTAAGAATCTTGTGGTCTCTTCTTTCATATTTATAAATCCTTTAGTACGAAGTTAGTTTAGTTTCAGTTCTGAATCTTTTCTCAACTTGTTGGTAAGAATACTTAGATTGAGTTTAGTAGTTTAATTATTTTCCTACGCATTTCCTGTGGATTCGACTACTAAATTGAGTCTAGCTAATGGAATGAAGAAATCCAGTTTTTGGTGGTTAAATCTCTTATCTAGGTCCAAATGAACGAAAATCGACAAAACAGTGATAATACGGAAACCAACCGTTAGAATACTGAATTCGCAGCGTAGGAATACCGGAAATGAACAACATCACATGTACACAGAGTTACATAGCATTCTAACATGTAATCCTACAGTGAAAGTACATAAAACCTATCCTAGGAGAACCCGATCCAAAGATCGAGGTAGAACACCTACTTGAGCAAGTAGGGTAGCTCCTCCACGCGTCCCGCTGGTCAAGCCGACAAGATCCGCGCTCCGAAGCCCAAGTCTCCAAACCCTAGCTCAGCCGAAGGAGAGAGAGGAGGAGAGAAAACGACAGGAGAAGAAGAGAAGGAAAGAGAAGAAAGGGACAGGGCTTTTATAGAAAATCCAAATCTATCTCAGCCGTCCGATTCGATCTTTCCCGATCGAGCTCCGATCTTCCGATCGGATGCACCCTAGAGATTCTAATCAAACACATACATCAATCCAAGGCAGTGTGTGGAACGCGGGTGTGAAACCGACCACCAGAGGGCATATTTACCAAAATGCCCCCGGGGTCCAAACGGCCACACGATCGCCCGATCGTGCCCGACGCGGAACCAAACTAACAGGAAACCGGCTCTCGACCCACGTGGTCGAGCCAGGTCAGAGGGACGGACCCTCACATTCAGGCTCATGCGATAATGAGGAGGTTTGGTAGGCTTGATCCAGGTACCAAATCTATATGGTGCTGGATATCTCTCATAGGAGGCAATTCGTTGGGTAAATCTTCTGCAATGAACTCCCTAAATTCTTCTAATAACTGTTGTACTCTTGCTGGTATTTCCTTCTCTACCTTCTTTTCAGCATTCACCATTAGTGCCTTTACTATCACCATATGAATCTCCTGTGAGCCCCTTCGCTTCAGCTTCAAATTCTCTTTCAGAACTGACTAGAGTTAGAGAAGATCTTCCTTCAACGTTAGAAGCTTCGGGGTTGTTGATAGAAATCTTTGTGGGGACTATAGCAATATTATAGGCTTCCCAAGTAAGCAAGTACACATTATCTTTAGCTTTATAAGTAGCATCCACGTCATACTGCCAAGGTCTCCCTAATAACACATGGCTAGCATCCATATCTATGACATCACATACCACTTCATCCCTATAATGTTTTCCAATTGAAATAGGAATTCTTCAAGCTTCTGTTACCTTTTACTGTCGGCCCTTTTTTTACCCAGCCAGTAGAATAAGGAGAGGGATGAGCACTTGTGGCCAATTTCAAGTAATCAAGCAGCTTCCTTGACACAAAGTTATCACAACTTCCATTATCAACAATCAAGCTGCAAATTTTCTTGTTAATGGTACATAATGATTGAAAAATATTATGGCATTGGGTTTGATCTTCCTGCTTAGTTGAACATAAAACCCACTGCGAAACTAAATTAATTTGGTCTTCTTGATTCTCTTCACCAACCTCATATACCCCATAGTCATAAATTAGTTGTCCTTCTTATGCTTCTTCTTCATACTCTTCTTCTTGTTCAATTAAATTCATTGGCTTTCTTGTTGGACATTCATTAGAACGGTGACCAGGTTTACCACACCTGTAACACTTCTCTGGTGCTGCCCTTGCATATGGGTTTGGATTTTTAGGTTGTTCCTTGCTATTAGGACCTTTAGCTTGTCGTCCTCCGGTATTTGTAGTGTTGTTGCTAGCCTTATTTTGTGCTCCAATTGGATTTGCATTGCTGGAATTTGTAAACTGTGGCACCATCCCTTTGTTTGACAAATTATAGGCCTCAAAGCTACCCTTGCTTGAAGATTCAGACCTTCCACGAGATTTCTCTAGCAACTTTGCTTTCAATGCCATATTATGTGCTTCCTCCACTGACCACAGAACCCGCGATCCAATCTTTTCTCTAATACTTGGCCCTCAAACCATGCATATATCGTGCTACAAGCCGGGGTTCAGTTTCATTCAGATTGTTTTGTGCTGAGAGTTTAGAAAATTCTGCAGTATACTCAAATACAGATTTACCTCTTTGAAAACAATTCTGATACATCTGAAATAAATATTGTCCATAAGTAATTGCTTCATCTTTCTCCATGTGCGAACTGGAGCCCTTCCTCCTTGACGAACCCTATTTTCCTGCAAGGTATTCAACCATACAGCGGCTCCACTCTTGAGTCTAAAGGCCACAAGTTTCTTAGTTTCACCATCCGCTCCTCCAGGAGCTCCATCATCTTGAAAAATTATTCCACTTCAGAAACCCAGTCAAGGAATTCTTCAATATACAGACTCTTCATACCCTCTATTTCATCCTTGTTGACATCAATTTTGGCGAGACCAAAAGGTCGCAGTACCAACGGTTTGTTTGAGCCGAAACAACATCAGATAGACTCAAGTAAGCCTAAAACATATTTAAAATACCCGATAAATGCTTGTCCTAATTTTGATGGCATCAAGGGCATTTGGGTAATTTCACCCGCCTAAGGCGTATTGGGAATTTGGGCCAAATATAGGCATGAACTTCCTATTACATTCTACAATAACCTTGCATGGCTTTGACGGCACCCTAAATAAGCCATACAGACGCAGGGATATTCTAATAACTTTACTGTAACATCTAGCCCCCAAGGGTATCTTGGTCAATTCACACCCTCATGGTACAATTGTCTGAAATCTGACCATTCCACCCTCCAAAATATTTTGGTCCAACATATATGACCGCTGAGGATATTTTGGTAAAATGCCTGTAAATATTCAAAATTCAGATAAATATTCTATACGGGAATAAATATTCACAGATGATTTATTAAAGTTAGACAAATATTCAAACAATAATGGACATGAGAAAAATATTCAAATCATGATAAATTTGAAATTCGAACATCACTTTCGAACTTCAAAAGAAAAATCCGCCAAAACAAAAATCAGCAAATCTCCAAGTTGGCTCATGGTTGGTCGTCCTTATACGTCCATACCATATATATAAAATATATATATATAGAACCAGCATCACCCGTCCATACCATATAAAAAAAATAAAATCAGCATCCCTTTGATCCCGTTGTAGCTATCCTTATATAAAAGGATCATCATTCTCTAAATTCAATCAGCACCCTTTGATTAAGGGATCCATGATCCCATTCCATGTGAGGACATAACCTCTCGTGCCTATAAATAGAGGAGTATGGGGTGTGAAGAAGGTTGGGTTGAAGACTGGTTGAAGAACGCCGGGAGGCTGCGCAAGACACCCAGAAGAAGGTGGTGAAAGCTGGTTGAAGAAGACGGTGAAAGCTAGTTGAAGAACGCCGGAAGGCCGGAGGAAGACGGCGAGTTCCTACCAAGACGTTCACGTCGGAGAAAGAGAGCTCGGAGGCTTGAAGACGAAGAGGTCCTGGTGACGCTCCAACGTTGCGCACCACCGGACGACGCCAATCCCGCCAACGCAGCCGGAACCCATCGAGACGCTCGCGTCTTTGGGTTGCCACTGTAAGGAGCTCGTCGATCTCGCGGCTCAAGCTCCACTCCTCCGCTCGCCGCGCGGCCCAGACCTCCAGCAAAGCTGCTCCAGCCCGCTTCCTTGACACTCACGGAGATCGGGCCTAAGCTCTCCCTCTCTCGTCACCGGCGGCTTCGAAGACAAAGTTTCCTCTGTTTCCCCTGTTCCAGCCGACATTTCTTCATCTCCCCGGCGATCCAGCGACACAGGGATACAAGCCTACTCTGAAGGAGGACGTCCGCCATCATCCTCCCAAGGCCGTTCCGGCTACAAAAGCGCCAACCGCACGCGCGCATATCCCCTGTTCCAACCACGGTTCCCCTGTTCCAGCCATTGCTGCCTTCTCGTCCAGCCTAGGGGTCTCCAGCCTTAGCTGACTTCGTCGAAGCCCAGCTGCCACGACGACGGAGATCGGATCCCGTTGGACGGCGACAACTTCCCAAACCCAGCGGACTCGAAGCCCCGGCGATAAACACACCCTGCATGGCAATGAAGGTGTTGGTCCATGGCCTCACGTCATTCACTTTCTTTTCATTTCATTTTTTTCTTTTTGTTATAGAAAAATGCTTTATCTTATTGGATCTAGAATCGGAGGTGTTTCCTACGGGGATGTAAATGATGGATTTGCCGACTTGGCAATCGGCAAATCCAGGGGTGTGGTGCCTGCAATTTCTTGATATGAAATTAAAAATGATTTGCTCCGAAATAAAATAGAAATCTCGTCCCCGCGAGATCGACGTTTTATCCATGAACAGTCCTCTCCGATGGTCGGCTTCGAAGGTGTCCTCTTCATCATGTAGATCATAGTCATCTTCGACATAAGTACGCCGATGAGGACCGTGATATCTTCATTGTGTTCCCCCATTAATCTACCACCAAGCATCTTAGGAATCTCTGTCATGTGCTGACGTTGTTCCGTCATGAACCCAGAAGCAGCGTCTTTGGATCGATCTCTTCAATGGCTATAGTTCCCAAGTGAAAAACATGGTTTAATTAGGCACGCAGGAAATTAAGTATAATATAGTCGATGTTATTTCTTGTCCTTGGCTACATACTTTCATGGACGTGCATAAGTGCTAAATTTAGTGTGTAATGGTTACTATAAAATAAATAATAAATTGGAACTAATTTCGGTGTTGCATACATGCATATTTGTAGAATATGTGGCCCATGAATTTGGCCTGATGCAACAAACAATATCACGGGGCTAGGCCAGCCCTATGAATTGGACTAAAGAGCCCACACCATGGACTGGGCCAAGGACGACTAATACGAAGGCTCAGCCCATTTAGAGAACCTTCCAGTAGCTTTTAATTTCCTCAGAGACCTGAGATCCGTACTAATGAAACAACCTCGCCAACAGTCACATGCCAGCTGTACTATTTCACTCGCCTGCCAAGCAAAACTATAAAATTAAATTAAACGCCAAGACCTATGTGTTTAACACTTAACCCCCTCTATTTTTCTCAAATTGCGGAACAGCCCTCTTGCCTCCGCCCTTCTTGAAATGGTAGCCGGACTGCATTTGGGTCCCGGCGCCGGAGCTGCCGTCATGGATAGCCGCATGCTGGAGATCAACCTGATCTCTGCCCAGGGCCTAAAGCCCCCCTCCGCCGCCTTCCGCCCCACCCCAGCCTTCTACGCCGTCGCATGGCTTGACCCGGCCTTAAAGCTCCGCACCCATCTTGATCGCTCCGGCGGCCCCGACCCCACCTGGAACGACCGCTTCATCTTTCGGATCCCCGCCGCCCTCCTCGCCGCCGACTCCCCTGCCGCGATCTCCGTCGACATCTACGCCTCGGGGGGTTGGTGCCTCCCCGACGCCCTCGCGGGGTCCGTCCGCATCCTCCTCGGCAACCACCGCCTCCTCCACCAGCCCCGCGGCGCCCCCTCCTTCGCCGCCGCAGGCGTCCGCCGCCCCTCCGGCCGCCTCCACGGCGTCCTAAACTTCGCCGCCACCATCCTCACCCGCGTCTCCCTCCTCGCCGCCGAGGCGCTCGCGGCCAGCCCCGCCGTAGCCTACCGCGACCTCATGGAGGAGAGCCCCAGGGCCATGCGGCGCACCGCCACGCTGCCTCCTCCCTTGCCCCGAGCACCACCAGAGAAGGAGGCGGCGGCGGCGCTGAGGGAGTGGGATGGCGGGAAGATGAATCGATCGGACAGTGGAGAAATCAAGTGGGAGGAGAGATCGGACGGCGGAGGCCCGTTCTGCGGACTCGGGGCCTTCAATAGGAGGATCCACTTGAGTCCGTCCGATCCAGATCTCCAGATGTACGGTGGGGGCTTCAACAGCAAGATCCACTTGAGTCCGTCCGATCCAGATCTCCGGATGTACACGGCCCACTCCAATGGGAAGGCCTCCTCCTGATCACGGACGGCTGTGATCTCGTCGATCACCCAGTTCTAACTGCTTTCCTCCAATCTTGATGCAGAGGGGGAGAGAGAGAGGAGAGAGAGACTACGGTATACCGTATACGGTGTTGTTCTTCAACTCCAGGTTCTTTTTTCTCTTTCTTTTTCTAATTCCCCACGGCATATTTTTTCGAATATATTCTTCTTCTTTTTTAGATTTGCAATCAATAATATCGGCCTCATTCTTTCATCTATTGTAGCTATTAAAAATGTCCTGAATAAAAGGCAAAAAAAAAGGGGGGTCCGGATAACGAGACGGGCCCGAGTGGCTCCGAATCCGAAACCCGGATTTGTCGCCGGGTGTCACCAGTGACGCGACCCAATGTCCTGCCCGTGCACGCATCCGCTTGTTCGGGTCTTCGATCTCAATCAAATCAAGAATTTAATTCTTCTTGTTGTGCGGCGGCCATTGTTCCATCCTACTATTCAATGTTCCTATTTGATAGTGACTATTTTTTATAATAATAATAATACTTTTGGTTTATTATCATATGAGTTTTATTAGGCAAATTTGGTCTATAATTAAGCAAAATTTGGGATAAGAATCACAATTTGTGGCAAAAAAAAAAAAAAAAAAAAGTGGGGTTGTTTTGCACTACTTTTTCGTGTGTCCTAAAGGACCTCTTATTATTAAGAAATTAAGTTGGAATAATCTGAATCTTGCAGATTTGGATGTACACAATATAAAAATTGTTGGCTTAGGTGGAATGCAACATTTCCATTCCCCTTGCTTAAAAGGAGATCAAACATAGTACAAAACTAGCCACATTCTTAACATCGAAGATAGGATCTTCTTGCTGTTTTGTAGGTGGGCAAACCTTTTGGTATTGGGGTGATTGGATCAAGCACTATTTTTTTTTAGGTATAATTCTTCTTAGATTCCTAGATTATTATCTATGCTCGGATCCAGATTTTGAGGCTCAAATTTGGGCTACCTCCTATAGTATAAATCCGTATGGATTAGAATTTGGTTTTTATTATAAAATTGATGTAATCTCTGTATATCTAAGCATAAATGTCTCATGACGATGCCATCCATGAAATGAACCACAACTCTTCCTCCAACCACTGCACATGAATGGATGATATGGTGGTCGGAGTTTCGGACCTTCAGTGTAGAGATCCAAGTTCGAACAGTAACTTATGTCAGGGATTATCTGAGCTCGATCATCTATGGGCACATCACATGTCCGATAAATGTGGAGCAATTTAAAGAAATGTGTATGTACATAGCTCATGTGTATGTACCTAGAGAGTTGAATGTAAGAGTTGACGAGCTTGCTCGGGCTGTCCATGTAAGGGTGTCTGGTCCCTTGTAAGCCTTATGGCTCTAGCTTCAGCTCAACTTCTATAAAAAAAAAAAAAAAACCCAACGAGTCAAAAAAAAGTTATTTGTATATTATTGGCCGTCCCTGTTGTTTGTTATGTATTAGATTTAATTTTGATGTTTTTTTACATATTAGTGATATTTGTTTCTCAATAAATTGAAATTATCTTTAATTGTGGCACAACTTCATTCACTTATTGTGTAATTTCATTTATAATTTGATTAACAAGATGATAGTTGCACGGCAAGTAAATGAATACACGATAAGTATATGAAATTATGCAACAAGTGAAGGAACTGTGTAATAAGTGAATGAATTTGTATAATAAGTGAAAATCTGTATATAAATGTAAGGTAATTTCATCGTGTTAAGTAAAAATATCATTAATATGAAAAAAAACATTAGAAGTGATGTTAATATGTAATAATAAAAAAATCAAAAGTGACAAACATTGAGCATCACTTGCATGCAAATTACTCATCAAAAAGTCATGCCCTCCTATCATTTGCCTTCTTATCATGTGGTCAAATCCACATCCCATTGGATTGCTCTCGAACGATCACATTGAGGTGCCTTGCCTGATTTCCAATCACATCTAATTTTTCATGTTTTTTGAACATGTCAATCATCATTTATAAAAGGAAACTGGCTTCCGCGTCCTTCAAGACTGGTGTGAGGTTAGGTTATTCCCGGTAAATGAAGGTTAAGGGATTTTGAATTAACTTATTCTAGATAAGGGGGTTAAAAAATGGAGATAGAAAAAACCATAATGGTTATGATAGGTGAAATGATAATAAAATAATAATTATTACTTTTGATGTTTAGGAATAAATGTGGGGATAAGGGGTGCTAAGAGAGGATAACCCCCCTTAACCCCATACCAAACAAACCTAGTAGTGTAGCCACTAGGTTGCATAAGTCCATGTTTCAGGATCCGTCTTGGGCTAATGTGTGGAAGCTGAAAGCGGGGTCAAGAATTAAACATTTTATTTGACGCATTCTCAAGGGGAAAGTACCGGTTAGAGAGATCCTTTCGAGGCTATGTTGACTTCGGAAAGAGAATACCCCAAGTGTGTCGTGACCATGAAACCATTGGGCATGTCATGTTTGTTCGGGTGCCCCTTCAATTGATCACCGTGAAGGAGGGATTGACTCTGCCTCGGTGGGAACCTGAGCTTTTGCTTGATTTTTGTTGAGCTCTAATGGAGGGGAAAATGCCAGCAATTTGAGAATGTTCTAAGCCTATGGTATCTGGAGCATATGGAAAGATCACAACTGTATTGTCTTTGAGACTATTAGAGCAACATCTGAAGCTTTAGCCTGCCGCATATGCCGGCTAGTGAAGGAACAAAGGTTGATGCAAGCCAAGAACGAGATGGGTGGATCTCGCAGACCTGGCCGAGACCTACAGGTAATTCAAACTAATCTATCCTTTGACCCCCGAGCACTTCTGCTGCGGCTACGGGCATGGTGTGTATATCTAGGTCCAGGGAGCTTGATTGGGCTATGGGTGGTCCGGTAGGGGTTGGCTCTGTGGTCTAGGGCGAGATGGCAGCGGTGGCCCTTGATTGTTTTCTGTAGCTTGTTGTAGCTCTTAGCCTTTTGGCTCATTTCATCAAAAAAAAAAAAACAAAACTTAGGATTGAACCTTCCAGCTGCTCAGCTTCGATTGAAAAGAGGCCAACAAGTCATTGAAATCTGATGCTTTTAGTTTCCCAGCGTCAACAGGAACTCCAAGGTACTTGAAAGCCTCCTTGGTCTCCGCCACTTTCAGCGTCCTGCAGATGCTCCGTCGGCGCTCCTCGTCGACACATGGTGAAAAGCGGATCTTGGTTTTGTCAGGGTTAATCTCCAACCCTGACAACTGGTAAAACTTCGCTAAGATTCTAACCGTACGCCGCGCCTCCTCTTGAGATGCCCGTGTAACTAGGAGACAGTCATCCGCGAATAGCAGGTGAGAGTACACCTTCGGATCCGCATAAAACTTGAAACCTTTTAGACCTCCTCGGCCTTTTAGGAGTTGGGAGAGCACTTCCTGCACAAGGAGAAATAAGTAAGGCGATAGGGGGTCTCCTTGTCGGAGACCCCGGGAGGCAGGGAAATGGCCCCAAACCCGGCCATTAACGATGACGCAGAAGGAAGAGTTGGAAATGCACCCGAAGACCCACTCAATCCACTGCGGGGGGAAAAAGCATCACCTCCATCACCCGCCGGAGGAAGATCCATCTGACGCTGTCGTACGCCGCCCTCACATCCACCTTAATCGCCATAAGCGGGCGGGTCGGCGGAGCCCGGTGCAGAGAGTGAAGGAGCTCCTGAGCCGAGGCAATGTTGTCGAAGATGTTCCGACCAGGAATGAAAGCCGATTGTTCGATGCTGATCAGATCACCCATAACATCTCGAAGCCGTCGAGCCAGAACTGATGCAATTACCTTGTAACACACGTTGCACAGGCTGATTGGTCGATACTCCTTCACTCGTCTTGGGTTGTCAACCTTTGGAATGAGCGAGACAAAGGTCTCATTCCAGTGCGGGGGAAGCCTAGCCGTGGCAAAAAAACCCTGAATTAATTCTACCAGGTCCCTCCCCACAATGTGCCAGAACTTGAGGAGGAATTCCGCGGATAGACCATCAGGACCTGCACACTTCCCACGCCCCATATCCTTGAGTGCAGCAAAAATCTCCCCCTCCAGGACCGACGTTATAAGCTCTACCCTCTTCGCAGCATCCAACACAGGCAGCTCCGGAAGCGGAGGCTCATTACCAAATAGATCGGCTTCACACCAAAGCTTTTGGTAGTGCTCGACGAGTACTTCGGCGATCCCGGAGAAATCTGATAACACCTCCCCTGACTCCAGCACCAGCTCAGACACTCTGGATCTATGCCGTCGCGAGGAACCTAATTTATGAAAGAAAGTGGTGTTCATATGCAGAACTTTCCTTTGGGGTGCCAAGAGATCTTCGTGCCGTGTTGCTTGGGATTGTGTGTGCTCGTCAAAGGAGGAGGGAGGTCTTGGGCTTAGGAAATTTGAAGATTGGCAGAAAGCACTGCGACGGAAGAGAGCGGCGGACCTTATGCTTCAACCCCATTCTATCTGGGCTCAGCTGACCATGTCCAAGTACAAGTGGAAGGGTCCTTTGCCGTTGGGAACGATACCGGCCAGGTGTTCAATTCATTGGAGGAGAATCTGTCGCGCCGCCAAAGCACTGCGGCCGAGTCTGAGATGGACGCCATCGATCCAAAGCCAGGTTAGTCTTCTGGAGGATCTTTGGGTCCTAACTATGCCCCTGTCTATCTCTTATGCTCCCTTCCATTGTGACTTGTTGTCCGGGAACCACTTGGTGGGGGGACTCCTACTTGCGGATGGGTCGTGGGATGAGCGCAAGATCTCCATCCTTTTCTCCCCTGATCTCAAGGAGGCGATTTTGAGGATTCGGCCGGAGAGGAGAATTGGTGCTGACCGTGCGGACTGGGTGTTCCAAAGCTGTGGACTGATCTCCTCTTCTTCTATCTATGCTTCCTTAGTTGCTGAGAAGTCCAACAAATGGGTGGGGGAGGAGATGAGTGCCGGGTGGATTAACTTGTGGAAATGCCCAGCTGGCCCACGCGTTCTCTTCTTTCTTTGGAAACTCGTTCATGGAAAGATCCCAACTGCGGCATGGCTTTGGCGAGTGGGAACAATCCAGGATCCCATGTGTTTGAGGTGCGGGAGCGACCGAGAAACTATCAGCCATCTGTTCCTCGAGTGCCCATATGCGTTGCAAGTATGGGCTGGGTTGGCGCAGGGCATCGCTCATCCGCTGTCCATAGAGGATTGTTGGAGTCTCCTATCATCTAATCCAAAGGTAGGCTCAGGAGTATGGAAAAGTACTGCTGCCTATTGCCTATGGTGGTTATGGAAAGAGAGGAATGCAGTTATTTTTGAAAATCAGCGGTCGACTCCGGCGCAGCTTGTGTGTTTGATTTCGAGGCAAGTGAAGGAGTTCAGAGGCTCTATTCGACCCTACAAGCATCCGCCTGCACCACCGGGTACCTCCATGCCAACCATGACACTACGAACGGACACAGCGTTTAGTAGCGGCATTGCGGGTTTGGGAGCAGTGTGCTTGGTGAGGGATGATCCTTTACCGGCTTGGACTTGGGGAGATCGTTGCCAAGCAAGGTCGGTGGTCGAAGCTGAGCTTCTGGCCATCAAAGGTGGTCTTGAGGAGGCAGAGCGTAGGGGCCTTTCGGGCATGATTGTAGAGTCTGACTCCTTACTAGCAGTAGGCTGCATCAATGGCAGATTCGCTTGGCCTAGAGAGTTGGAGGTGGTCCTGCTAGCGATATGGAGGGTTGCAACTCAATCAGTGGCCTTTTGCTTCATCCACATCCCCCGCGAGCTGAATTCATTGGCGCATGAGGTTGCTAGCTGGGCTAGATGGTCGGGAGCGATTTGAATACCGCTCTGGTCAGCTATGCCTACTTTTTCTATCTTTCCTTTCTTCTCTTTTTCTTCTGTAACGCAGCTCGTTGAGCTTATCTAATCAAAAAAAAAAAATAGTAAATCAGAATTTTCTTATTAACAGGAACACTCATGTGTGAGATCGAATGACTCTTTGATATGATATGATGTTAACTAACTTTTAACTACTCGGTCTATAAGCTTTAAGGGGGAAAAAAGGGGGATTTGTCATTTAGTCCTCTATGACACCCCAACTTGTCATTTGGTCTCATATACAGGATCATAAGTTTTTTAGTACCACTTTAGGAAAAAAAGACCATACTACCTTTATATGTATTTTTATATATATCCATCCCCCAAAAACCCCCCCAAACCCCCCCCCCCTCCCCCCTCCTCAACTCGCCGACGTCCCCCCCTCCCTCCCTCGCTTTCTCGTCCCGATCTGGTCGTCGACATCAATCTAGATCTAGATTCGCTGCCCCCACCTCCAGATCCATCATCTCCGTCGCTGGGATCCACGCCTCCGACGCCCTCCCATCCTCCGGCCTCCTCTTCTTCGCGATGCCATCCGATCTCGTCGGATCTAACGCAAGGTCGCCTCCAAGCCCATCACTAAGCACGTCGTCGATCCCGACCATCACTCGTCGCCAAGCCCGATGCCGTCGCCGACCATCGCCCGTCTCGAGATACCCTTCGTGAAGAGGAGCCAATTTTTTTTCTTTCTTTTTTTATTTTTCAAAAGTAATTTGACCAAATGGATTTTTTTTCATTTTTGAAAAATAAATAACGTCTCGTTCTGTTAGTAAATTTTCACTTATTTAATGTGAAAATGACATTGTAGTAACTTTTCATTTCCAAAAAGTAATTATCAAACAATTGATATATGATGAAAAGTAAGTATCAATTTTTTACAACTTTCCGAAAAGCGACTACCAACAACAATTGACATAGAAGGTAACCAACAATTTGTTACCAATTTCAAAAAGTAGCTACCAAAAAAAAAAAACAATTGATACAAATATTGTGAAAAATATTTGTAGTTACTTTCCGTTTTTTTCAATTTTAAACGTGCATTTCACTTTTAAAATATTTGTAATTACTTTTCACTTTGTAGTTAAAATATTACAAAAAATTCTGTAAAATATTTGCAGTTATTTTTCAATTTTGGTAGTTACTACCCATTTTTTTGTAGTTCCTTTCCAGTTTTTTTTAAGTAACTTTTCGACTAGAATACGAACAGTCATTAGGAATGTGAACAGTCATTGGGAATGAAATATAGGATGGGAATGTTAAAAGAGCATTTTAATAATAAAAATTTACAGTTGTAAAAAAGAAACTAAATGCCTTAAAAACTTCTAAGTGGGCCAGAGAACAAATAAGTTCTCCCATATAGATTATTCATCAATTTCATGAAAAAAAAAAAGAAACGTGTGCCATAGTATTTGGATTCGATTCCATGGCGGCCAGTATCTATCCCATCCGCTAGTCATCCAATAATTGGTAGGAAAAATGAGACATGCTTTGATAGTAGTACGTGCCATGAATGAATGTTGATCTTGGGTGCATTATATGCCACCAAGAAGGATTCAAGGAAAAGAGTTAGGTTTAGTGAACCCATTGATAGTGGCGTTAGGTTAGGTAAAGGAAGCCCATGGTGCCTCCACCAACCATGAAAAAAACACCACCACCATCAGAAAAATGATGGCTCCGGGGCTTAGCTGATAAATAAATAAAAAAACACGGCCACCTTTTTCCTTTTTCTTTTTCTTTTTTTCTTTTTCTCTTTTTCTTTTTCTTTTTCTTTTTTTTGATGAAAAAAATGGTGCTTTTTTTTACGGGATACTGCCATATTTATAATAATAATAATAATAATAATAATAATAATAATAATAATATATGTTTCTAATTGATTTAGATAGCGTCAGATTCAAAATTATATTTCGATTTAGCGTAATAATTTATTGGTATTTCAATTTAGCTAAATCCAAAACCGCAACCGCAGGTCTGAAGCATTTAAAAATAAAAAAGTTTACTCAGCCTTTGGGATTCATCCATGGCATTTTTTTAACCAAATATAACCACGTTCATAATAAAAATATAATTTCCGAGTAGTTTAGATTTGATTTTTAAACCGCACTCAAATCCCGCTAAAAACAAAATAGTGGATTGGTGCTTCAATCCAGCAGCATATAAAAACACAAAATTTTATTATGTAAAAAAATATTATAAATTATAATTTTTAAATCTAACCATTTGTTTGTATAATTATAATTTCTAGGAAAAAAAAAACAGAAGTTAAATGAGAGAAGAATTTATCATGGTCATTTTACTTGCTTAAGTAAGATGGATCACTTTTGTACTTTTAGCTTTTAAATATTATAAATTCAGACACCCTACTAAGGTTCAAACTCCAACCATATATATGTCACCTTACCTATATGGCTCTCTGCATACATATAGCCCATGTCCCTCTGACCCTCTCCTCACTCTCCTCTCTCTCTCTCTCTCTCTCTCTCTCTTCTCCACAACTCCCAAACAAAACCACCACTCTTCCCTTCTTCTCTTCCCTTTGGTGTCGTTTTGCTCTCCTCTCTCTCTCTAAAACCACTGCGGGGGGTATTATATTTGGCAAGCACGAAGGCATAAGAAGGGGACGCTGCCCCGTTTCCTTGCCCCGGTTACCTTTCCCTCTGCTCGGAAGGGGAGATTGTGTTAAATCTGGGAGTTTTGGTCGGATTTAAGAGTGCCCATCACTTGAAACTGGGAATAGAGTGGCTCCGAGGCCAGGGAACGGCGAACGAAAAGGTCGGATTTTGGGGTTTTCTTGCCGGTTATTATTCGTTGATATCGTGGTGTGGAAGGTGACTCGTTTCTCATTTTTTGTGTATTTCCTCTTTAGGGTTCTTGATCTGTTGTCTCTCTCCCTTCCTCTCTCTTTGGTTTGTGATTCTTGTTCGTATACTGATATCTTACGTTGAAAAATATATATTTTTTTTTCTTCTTTTCGCGTTCTTGGTAATCGGATTATGCTTTTGTTGCTTTTAAATGGCAAATCTTGGGATTAAATTTATGACCCCGTCCAGCGATTTGTTTTTTTTAGTTTTCGAAATCGTTTAGATAGAATGGTAGCTACGAATGCAGTCATATCCTCTTGTAATGCCCAACACGAGTTTTATTTGGTGGATATTGGGATCCATGTTCATGATCGTACCTTCCTATCTCGGGTTTTTGGATTTTGTTTTTTTCCGCCTGTGGCATGCATATGATAAATCTCCGTTGTTTCTATTCGAGTAAAAAAAAATGGTTTCCTAATTGTTTACTGTGTCTCTGGTCTATTAATAAAATTTCTCATATGATGAGAAAACACGAATTTTGATTGGGTATTGACAAACAGTTCTGTTTAGTTAATTTTCAATTTGTTATGCCTCGACTTTATGACATCTTTGGACTTTGAATTTACAGCTGATATTGATGAATCTAACGTTTTGTTTTTTTTTTTCTTTGTTTTTGCATCTCACTTTCTTCTATCATGATTTCAGGTTCTTGTTCCTTTTGATTATTACTCTTTTATGCATGATGAATGGTGAGACGTCATGGGAGTGTTATTCTTTTGGAAGTCAAGTTGTGGAATTTAACCCAATTCTTGAGGACACTGATTTTGGAACTGCAGACACATTAGCTTCCTTGGATATTCTCCCTGATGATATAATAGAGAGGATTATATCCTTTTTGCCAATCGCAAGCATATTCAGGGCTGCGTCCGTGTGTAAGAGATGGTATAGCATAGTCCGGTCAAGAAGGTATTTGTGGATAGACAAGTTGGCGCAAAAGCCTTGGTACTTCATGTTCACTTGTAGTGATTCTGCAGGAGGATATGCTTATGACCCTATTCTGAAAAAATGGTATAGCCTTGATCTTCCTTGCATTGAGAAAAGTAATTGGTTCATATCTTCTTCATGCGGGCTGGTTTGCTTCATGGATAATGATAGTTGGAATCGAATATATGTGTGTAATCCTATTACAAGAGATTGGGCGAGAGTTCAGGGACCTCCAGGTGTGAAGTTTCCTGACTATAGTTCACTTTCCCTATCAGTGGACAGAATGTCTCATAGCTATAGTGTTGTTGTTGCAAAATCCAAGTTGGTGCCGGGTGAATTCATTCAATCGGAGTTCTCCATCCACATCTATGAGTCTGAGAGCAGAGCCTGGGTCACTTCCCTCAATGAGAGTTTGATGGGATGGAGGGGAGGTGATGAGAGTGTGATCTGCAATGGTGTTCTGTACTGCTTAATTCACCGAACTGGTGTTTTGGGAAGCTCCGATCGCCGTCATGGCCTAATAATGTATGATCTCTCAGCGAGGCCTTCCCACTCATGCTTGATGCACACTTCAGTAGCAATACCCTTTCCGCTTACCTGTGGCCGACTGATGAACGTTAAAGATACGCTTGTGATGGTTGGTGGCATTGCAAAGCACGAAAGGCCGGATATAATTAAAGGTATAACCATATGGGAGTTTTACAACAGAGAGTGGTTGGAGGTTGCTAGGATGCCTCACAGGCTTTTCCAGGGTTTCGGTGAGTTTGATGATGTTTTTGCGAGTAGTGGTGCAGACAATCTCATATTCATTCAAAGCTATGGAGCTCCGGCTCTTCTCATTTTTGACATGAACCAGAAGACATGGAAATGGTCCCTCAAGTGCCCTGTAACTAAAAGATTTCCTCTTCAGCTGTTCTCTGGTTTCTGTTTTGAACCTAGCTTGAAACTGCATGTTGATTGATGTCAAATAATCACTTCGGCTCAATTAGATTCTACAATTTCGAAGCAATTCCCCTTTTGGGATCTTTTTGTTAGCTGGTGTGGTATTGGAGGAGCTATAGATATTGTTTCTTACGGAGAGAATTCAAAGTTTTAATCTGGTCATTACTTGTATTTAACATGTATTGGTTGGAGCAAGAACATCATGTCTTTTTGGCACTTGAATTTGTAGAATGGCAAAATGTGCTGCTTGATGTTTTTGTGGGAGCTCAACTATAATTCTTTTTTTGCAATAGCTATCATAATATTGGTAGATCTTATGTTTTCTCAGCTTTGTGAGCTTGTAAGGTTTGGTGGTCTGTGTTATGCATACCAGAAGCCTTCTCTTCTCTTCCAGTTCCTGTGTCATCATCAGTTATCTTCCTCTTGAATTATTAAATTTTCACTATATCAAAAGGCTCTCTGCAGAGTTGTCTAAACATTGTTCAAAATATAGGTGAATGAATGTTCCTGCAGCTTCCCTGTTGTGTTAAATGCACATTAAAGGAGCATCAATTCGAGAACAGGTTTGCTGCTCTAGTGTCTAAACCTGGCTCTAGGCTTGCCCTTAAATTGTGAGATAGACATGTCTCTGCGATCGATGAATTGGATCTTGATGGAGAAATGGTGTGCCCCAAGTTTAGTTTCTTCTGGCATTCATCCATTTGCAGGTTTTCATGTCTTCTCTACTTTCACATTCCTTGTTACTTCTATGTTTGTAGATGACCTCATTTTGTAGTAGAATGAGACTTTGCAGACCTCATCTGAGCTCTGTTTCATAGCCAGAGTTGTTTGTAAGCCTGAGGAAGCTCTATGGTTGAAATCTATCCTTCACAGCTCCTTGATGGTCTACAGAGCTTCACACTGATGGCATCAATGTCTTCCAGATGCAACGATTGGCTTCAGCTGATAGAGAACTCTTGAATAGATCAATGAAGTGATCAGCCCCTGCATGCCAGAAGGTGCATCAATGACTTAGACATCACATTACTTGATTGCCATCTATGTTGGCAATCCTTACAAGACTTGGCCTGTCTCCATCACTTAATTGTTTGGGAGGCAAGTCCTGTCATATAGATGATGCCAACAATACCAGAATCTGCATGGGAAGTGATTGAAGGCTTGTCTGCTCATTAAATGTCTGATTTACATTCAGATGCTGATAATTAAGAGCTCCAAGTGGGTACTCTTGTATTCCTCTTGAAATCACTAACTACTGGCATTTTGGAAGCTAGCTTTTGTTGTTACCTATGAAGTCACTAACCACTGACATTTTGGAAGCTAGCTTTTGTTGTTACATGTGAAAAGGCTATGTTTTTCTCGCTCACAGCTCTTCCATGAGGATCCATAGCATATGAGTTACATGTCACGTCGTAACTAAATGATAGTGTCTAAATAGAAAAAGAGATTGAGAGAGATGATAGTGGGCGTGGGTGGTTACCTATGACATGTGACATAGTGGACGCATAGTATGTGTGTATATATATGAGGGTCGTGTCAACTGATGTAACCAACCCCCCACCCCCCTATATGATTATAACGCCACGTGTGCATATCTAATGTATAAGAGAATGTTTTATAATATGCCATGTCATAATCAAAGAAATGTGGTTAAATAGATAAGGAGAAAAAGTGAGAGATGATAGTGGGGTAGGTGGTTACCCGTAACAGGTGACACGGGGCCTTACCTCATACACCTTATATATATATAAAACTCAGATGCTACATCATATATAACTCATATGCTCATAACCTCACACCCCCCACTATACTCACTCACTCTCACTCTCACTCTCACTCTCTCTCTCTCTCTTTATTCAGTTATTTTTATTGACATTGATCTATTTATGTCACGTATTTAACCGAGATATATGACTCAAATGATGACTCATTATGGAACCATCCAACCCCCCATTATCTCCTCTCTCTCTCTCTCTATATATATATATATATATATATATATATATATATATATATATATATATAAGCCCCCTGCCACCTGGCAGGGTAACCACCCTCTCCCCACCTCCCCCAATAACTCCTCTCCCCCCAACACACACACTAACTTCCCCCCTCCACGTAGGCTCCACATAGGACAATAAGATGGTTAACTTATAACCATCTTGTTGCATTAATTGAGGGTGATGACGACTGAAGTATATTCAAGTCCACAGGCTTGATTGACAAAAAAAGGTCAATACAGACAACTACAAGCACGTGTCGAAAAATCTCGAACCCATGTTATAGGACGGGGCAATATTCGTGACGGCCCTACGGCATGCTCGAGCAACACGGTCAACTCTTGCGTCGAACAATCTAGCTATGTAGAGGAACAAGACAAAGTCAAAGAGACGAGCGTGAAGCCAAATTTCTCTTGTCATCTTCTCCAAGTCCGGAGGCCAGCCACTCAAACCTTTGAGGATATGGACAACAATTAGCGAATTAGTCTCGATGATTAGGTTTTTGAACCCGAATAACTTAGCTCTCTTCATTGCCTCTAAGATAGCCTGCATTTCGTCTTCTAGCACCGACTTCGCTAAAATCGGTTTGGCCCAAGCCCAAGCCTCCTAACCATCAGATAAGAGACCTACCATGCCTAATGCTGCACTTCCTGAAGAGGGGTCGACGGAGACATCGGTTTGGACCACATGTGCACCACCTGTTTGTTCTTGGATAACTGAACTGGAGGCTTTATGTGAGTCTTGGCATATCCATTCCTTCACCAATCTACTTATACTACAAGCGACGGCATCCACAGAATCTCTTTGCTCTCCAAATAAGATGCTATTGTGATCCTTCCATATTAGCTAAAAACCATATCCCAAGTAGGTTCTCATCTTCTTAGAGCCATTAGATAGGAGGGATTGGAAGATGTTCTGGTCCAGGGAGGGAGTAGGAGGTTCTCTATATCTGCAATCAATGAGAAAACCTTGAAGGCAAATTGACATCCAAACAAGGCATGGTTGACGGTTTCGGGTTCTCTACATCTTGGGCACTCCTTTTCCAAAGTCAAACGTGTTGGGGAATCTGAGGGGTCCCGGCGATGCCGGAGATACGCCAGATAGATACGGGGATGTCGCAGCGGAAGAGAAACAACCAAACCACAAAAGAAAAGGAAAAAGTGGAGACAATGATTTACGTGAAAAAACCTACCAGCAACAACTGGAAGGAAAAAACCATGGGCAGCAGAGGAAATCTTCACTATGAGAGAGAGATAACAAAGCCCAAACCCTAGCAGAGACAAAGAGATCTCTCTCTAGGGTTGCCTACTCTCACACCTCTCACAAGCCTCTCAATAACATCTCTACCACACAAAGAAACCCTAAAAATATCCTATTTATAGGGTCCAATGAATACAAATCCGGATTAAATCTGAGCCGTCGGATTTGCCCGTCCAATGGAGAGGGATCAATCCCACTCAAGGGTTGGATCTATCAGAGTATGCGTGAGAACGAGGGATTCCTGAATTCCCGAGTCGGATCGATCGCACTCTGAAGGAGCGATCGATCCGTCCCTAAAAAACTCAAAATCCCGAGTCGGATCGATCGACGGATCGATCCGTCCTTGCCGTTAGAAAATAGGTGCCTTCTGTCTCTTTGTTTTCCGAGTCGGATCGATTCGTCTTTGAGAGACGGATCGATCGGCTGTTCAATTTCAAAGACCGATCGATCCGTAGATCGATCTGTTGATATTCTTCAAGGCCCGATCGATCCGTAGATCGATCCGTCAATATTCTTTGCTGCCGTCATATCCTCATGGAGGAAAAGTCAACAAACTCCTCCGTCCGACATATGAGGATAAGCCGTCGAACCTGGATACTCCATCAAGCTCGGAAACTCCATCAAACTCGGATTGCCATCGAATTTGGACTGCGCCGCCGTCATGCCACCTCCAGTACTACCAGCTAGCCACTTTAAACTCAGATCTACCATTGAAGTTGCCGTCGAAGTTGGATAACACCATCAACCTCAGATCTGCCATTGAACTCCGGATCTCACATCGGATTCAGAATCATCATTGAGAACTGTCCACCAAGTCTTGGATGTCGCCGTCAAGTCTTGATCTTCTCAGTTGCTTTCTCGCCTTCAAGTCACAGTACATCCCGGGCTTGTAACTCAGATATCCTCGGCCGCTTCGATCGACCGGATACACCTCCTCGTGCTCCCAGCACGAAAGCTCCCCCGTCACAGGACATCCACGAATCGCGTGACGACCGCGGTGCTCCCATCTTCACCATCATCAACCTTGCCATCTTTGACGTCCTTCTTGTACTTCATGCACTGCTTCTTTACATGGCCTGCTTTGCCACAGTAATGGCACGTGACAATTTTTATTCTGCCTTGGTTCACTGCTACCATAGACTCTGAATCTATCTGCCTTGTTTCAGTAACCTTCCGTCTGGTCTCTTCGTTCAGCAAACAGCCTGTAACTTGGCTCAGAGATACTGCTCCGTCAGGCGCTGAGTTGCTGAGTGATACTACCAGGTTCTCCCAAGAATATGGCAAAGAACTAAGCAGGAGTGATGCCTTCAGGTCGTCATCCAAAACCATCTTCATGGTTGCAAGTTAATTGACGATGCTCTGGAACTCATTCAGGTGCTCGGCTATCGACCCTCCATCCTGGTACTTCAGATTCACAAGCTGTCAGATCAAGAAAGTTTTGTTTCCAACAGACTTTCTCTCGTAAAGCTCGTGAAGCTTGTCCCACAGATCTTTGGCTGTCGTCATCGTCGACACGTGGTGGTAGACGCCATCTTCCAAACACTGTCGGATAGTTGCCAAGGCCTTCCTGTCCAGCTTGTTCCATTCTCCTTCCTCTATCCCTTTAGGCTTCTTTTCTATTCCATGCAGAGGCTCGTAGAGATCCCTGCAGAATAACAGATCCTCCATCTTTGTCTTCCATAGGCTCCAGTTGTTTCCATTGAGTAGATTCATCCGTATAACATTGGCGTCCATCTCGCTTCTGCCAGAATCCAACCCATATGCTTCAGATCTTCGATTAGGGATTTAGAATCTTGATCAGGGATTCGAATCCCCCTAATCTCGGAACCTAGGCTCTGATACCACTTGTTGGGGAATCTGAGGGGTCCCGGCGATACCGGAGATACGCCAGATAGATACGGGGATGTCGCAGCGGAAGAGAAACAACCAAACCACAAAAGAAAAGGAAAACGTGGAGACAATGATTTACGTGAAAAAACCTACCAGCAACAACTGGAAGGAAAAAACCACTGGCAGCAGAGGAAATCTTCACTATGAGAGAGATTATAAAGCCCAAACCCTAGCAGAGACAAAGAGATCTCTCTCTAGGGTTGCCTACTCTCACACCTCTCACAAGCCTCTCAATAACATCTCTACCACACAAAGAAACCCTAAAAGCATCCTATTTATAGGGTCCAATGAATACAAATCCGGATTAAATCTGAGCTGTCGGATTTGCTCGTCCAATGGAGAGGGATCGATCCCACTCAAGGGTTGGATCGATCAGAGTATGCGTGAGAAGGAGGGATTCCTGAATTCCCGAGTCGGATCGATCGCACTCTGAAGGAGCGATCGATCCGTCCCTAAAAAACTCAAAATCCCGAGTCGGATCGATCGACGGATCGATCCGTCCTTGCCGTTCGAAAATAGGTGCCTTCTGTCTCTTTGTTTTCCGAGTCGGATCGATCCGTCTTTGAGAGACGAATCAATCGGCTGTTCAATTTCAAAGACCGATCGATCCGTAGATTGATCTGTCGATATTCTTCAAGGCCCGATCGATCCGTAGATCGATCCGTCAATATTCTTTGCTGCCGTCATATCCTCATGGAGGAAAAGTCAACAAAACGCAACCTCCATAGCTTATCTCGCATCGCATCGATAACTTTCCATGAACAACTCACCAAATGAAGTGACGAATTCTCGGGCCTACGAGGGATCTCCAAACATTATTCCAAACATCTTCCTTGTTGGTTCGAAACTGTGGGATAGAATCTTTGAGTTTGAGCTAAGTATGCCGACGCCAAACAGACCTTATCAGAGCTGTTGAGAGGCCAGCGGCCGTTGTCTGTTGCTGTTGTTTGTCACGGATGTTATGTTAGATGTTTAATTCATAGCAGAATCCACATTAATAAAAGTCTTTTTATCTGCATTGAAAACTGGTATCACCAACTTGCGATTATGATCCTTCCTATTTTTATTCTCTTCTAGAATTTAGTCATCAAGATAGGTATGAATGCATTGAACTTAAGCCTACCAAAAAGATACATCGGTTTGAGTCAAAACTTCGGAAAAAGAAACTGTCTTCAAGATGTCTGTGTGAAACCTGATCATGAGCCACGAGGCCCAAACAGTCCGGTCCGGCCCATCTAACCTGCTATGTTTCTTCTGACTGTGGTCAGATTTTTTCATGGACCGGGCCAGGTCTCCAATTAGTCACGAGATTTATTTTGAGCTCACCAGTCTCCTGACAGGCCCCCTCCCCCAGTCACAGTGACTTTGTTCTAGATTGGGCCGGGCTTGAGCAAGACCCTAGATAACAGCCTGGTCCGATGCAAACCCAAGCCTGATTTGGATCATGTCCAGAGGTACTTAACGATAACTGTTTTTTCCACTGTTTTTTCCATGGTTTCGGCCAACCCGATCCGAAACTCCAAAACGAATTGGGTTTTGGCACCCGATTCCAAAACCAGGACAAACTAAGACATGTAACCACCAAAACAAGATCCAAAATCACCAAAACTAGCGAAACTTATCGGGTTTTTGCTCCCATGAAACCAATACCGAAACTTCGAACTTGGTTTTTCCAATATTTCTTGTTTGTGTGGGTAATCCATCTTAAGCCTCTCGAGCATTTGAAGTTCCAAAGCGTCGTAAATTTGACAACAAACGTCATTACTTGAGGACAGGGGCAGATCCAGGATTTAAAGTCCGTCCGGGCTAACACTATCCTAATGGTTTGCTTGATGGAAACTATACCAATCACATGCTCACATTTTAATGTAAGGGGGAAGGATCCAGAGCCCCACATGCAAAAGACCGTTTGACTAAATACCCTTGCGCACTGTTTCGGAATAAAAAACCCAAACCGCGCGTTAAAAGACACCTTTGCCCATACGCTCATTTCACCTCCATCCCGCGTACGCGACTTCTCTCGCCTCCGCCTCTACCATCTCCCCGACTCCGGCGATCTCATCCCACCTGCAAGCTCCACCAACCATCTCGGGCGGCCTCATCCCACCTCCAAACACCACCATCGATCTCTACCCCATCGGAGGCCACCACCAGCCAGAAAGGCGACAGAGCAAAGGAAGGTATATGCGACACCGACGAGAACCCCCTTGCTCCGCCTGGTACCCATCCTAAGCACCGTCGCCTCCCTCGGTGCCTCTGTGGTCCCCAACCTCCGCCTCGTATATACCCATCGGCGACAAAGGTTTCCCCTATTACTGGCGGAAGACCTCATCACCGACCGTGACGAACGAAACAGAAGGGTTTCACTGCCGCTACCGACCCCCATTAACTTCTTATTCCCCAATCAAACGAAACCCTAACGAAGGGTTTCGCCGCCACCGCTGAATCCAAAAACAGCAACGATGGGGAGGAGGCCAAATCCAAAAACAACTGCGATAAAGCCTATACAAAAGGTAAGATATCATTTCGATTTTACATATTTCAATTGTATTTTGGATTAATTGGTGATATACCATTGTGATTCAATTGCATTTAGGGATTTATACCATTGCTATGTCATTTTTATCAATGATAAAAATGCTTGAGTGATGATCTCATTTTTATCATTGATGTGGGTTGAGATGATGTATATTACAACCTGAATCGATTTCATTGTTTCAGCAATTGAAATCATACTTACTGGAGTATGATATAAAAACAGCAATGATTCTCATTTTTATCACTGATAAAAATCATTCTTATTTTTATCAATGATAAAAATGGAACTTGATGATGTCGATTAAGATGATCTCATTCATTTTTATCAATGATAAAAATAGAACCTGATGATGCCTATTGATTTTCATTTTTATCAATGATAAAAATGGAACATGATGTGGATTGAGATGATGTTTATCATAATGATAAAAATGAGAATGAATGGTCATTCTTTTAAGTATTGTCATTTTTATCAATGATAAAAATGAGAATCAATGGTCATTCGCATTTTTATCAATGATAAAAATGAAACCTGTTGATGTGGATTGAGATGATGTTGATCATTCTCATTTTTATCAATGATAAAAATGAAACCTGTTGATGTGGATTGAGATGATGTTGATCATTCTCATTTTTATCAATGATAAAAATGAAACCTGTTGATGTGGATTAAGACATGCTGTTTTGTCAAGATTCTGATTGTTGGTGTAACAATTTTTAGTTACTAACATTTCTAATACTATGCAGTGGCACAGTGTGGAGGAGCAAGCAAGATACAAACAGTATAGCAACTGCAGAATGCATAGTGCAAATATTGAATGGAGAGTACATGTCAAGCATTGTAAGTCAGTCTTACAAATATCTGAATGATAAAAATTGTTAAAATAACCTTTTTGTGTCTAGAGTGATGTAGTTGTTCAGAACAATAATAATGCTTAAGTGATTCAATCTCATTTTTATCAATGATAAAAATGGAACCTCATGATGTTGATCATTCTCATTTTTATCAATGATAAAAATGAAACCTAATGTTGTGGATTGAGATTATATTGATCATTCTCATTTTTTATCATCGATAAAAATGAGAATAAATGGTCATTCTCATTTTTATCAATGATAAAAATGAAACCTGATGATGTGGATTGAGATGATGTTGATCATTCTCATTTTTATCAATGAGAATGATCAACATTGATTCAACAATTGAAATCATACTTACTGGACTATCATATAAAATCAGCAATCATTGTCATTTTTATCATTGATAAAAATGGAATAAATGGCTGGTATGATAATCATTTTTATCAATGATAAAAATGGAAAAGACTTACTATAAAAATGGAAATATCCAGATTGTTGGTCTGACAATTATTGTGTTTGCAGGTCATTGATGCTTATTCAAAGATATTAAGTGCTGATAAGCACATTAGTGACAGTTGTTGGTTTATGGATAGCACCTCCTGGGTACGTAGATATTTCATGTGAACTTGAGCACTACCAACATCTGTAATGAGGATAACTAATTCAATGTACATGCCTCTGCAGACACTCATAGTGCAGCATAAAAATAAGGATTACATTAGGCGAGTATGCTGCAAATTTTCTGAAGCTACTCGCCAAGAGCCGCAACTCAATGCACGGGTTTTCTTCCCTATATGCTCAAATGGACGCAACCAAGATAGATTACCCTATCATTATACTCTGCTAGTTTTTGACACTGAAGAAGAAAAGTGGTACTTCTACAACTCAATGAAAGAAAGAGAAGGACGTGACGATCCTTTCTTTGAAGATGCAAAAGAACTGGTTAGTAAAACACTTAGCACCTAAATTTGTGAATTCCAAATAAGACAAGTATGCAGCCTGGAACTAATGGACATCAAATATGTTTCTAATGCAGAAAAACTGCATTGAACAAGCATCAAAACCAGTAAATATGTCGAAAGTTACCACACAAGACACAATACTACAAATTGAGAATGTCAGCGACATAGCCCAACAATGATTTGATACGTAAGTACTTATCAGACTGTAGCTTGACAGATTTCATCTTTCATTCCTCAAGCATTTCTGAATGTTAAACATTAAACACCACTTTAGTCTAACTTTGGTTTTCAAAAAAAAAAACTGAACATGGCTGATTGTGGAATCTTTGTCTGCTACTATATGGAGCAGCTGGCACTGTCTCAACAAATACCATCAAAGCTCAAACCAGCAGAAGTATACAAGTTCAGGGCAAAATTGGTTGAGAAGATTGTACTTGATGAATGAAACAAATCTGCTGTACAATGTTAGATTAGATTGAATCACAAAGTTACAATTACATTAATTTTGAAGATTATACTCTATTAAAGATGCATAGTTGTTGTACAGTATACATTGATTTTGAAGTTGTAAACAAAAAGTTACAGATGTATTAGATTGTACTCCATTCAATATGTGTTTTCAATCAGTTTAATATGGCAATGATGTTTGGTTATGATGTTCAATTGAATGGAATTGTCAGGTATAAACTTGATATCCTGTGATATCATATAATATCCTGTGATGTTTGATTCTCATTTTTATCAATGATAAAAATGAACAGGGATCTGAAATCCAGTTAATAAGTGATGTAATAATGCAGGTAAGATCAAATTCTGTCAGATGCACATCATGTATGATCGTGATATCATGTAATAAGACTAGAGAGATAAAATTGAGGCAACTGGACATAAGAAGGTTAAATCTTGTATAGAATGAGAAAAGATGAATTTTGAATGTCAACAATTGACTCCATCAAAATCAAAATATAGGCAACAAATGCCACTTACATTTCCAACGAACACAAAGAATGATCTACTATAACAATCATTTAGTTTCAATTCACAAATTCAATGAAGCCATCTAAGGTAGTGGTTCTTTACAAGTTTTCCTATTATGATTTCCGTGGCGACCACACCGCCCACACTTGATGGTTTTAACAGTCTCACCCTTTGATCTAATCCTCTTCTTCCTTGGCCGGCCTGGAGGCCTCTTGGATATTGGAGGTAAAATAGCTACATCTTCGGACAAATGGTTAGGCTTGTAGATAGTTGGAATTGGATAGATTGGAAATGAATAGGACTGTGCATATGTGGATTTGTGGAAATAGTTTTCCACGTAAGAGTTCAAGTCACCTCGAATCTTCATGATATAGGCTATGGCATGGGAGCATGGGAGCTCATCTAACTGCCATTGTCTGCAAGAACATAAGCGATTTTCTAAATCAACTGAAACCGAGGGAATTGAATCAACCTCGAACAATGTACTAGTGGAATTCTTGACAAACCACGTCCTTGCTTCATCAAAAGCAATAAATATCTTCCGGTCAATATCCGGACATAAGACCGAATTCCAACGATCGCAGGCAACACTCCGATCTGCATGTACATACACATTGTCATTACGTAGCAATTAAACAAGTAACACAATAGAAAGGTGAAAATAAATCTAATAATCAAGAATGTTTAAAATGAGAATGACTGCAGTTATTCATTTCATTTTTTGTCATTGATAACAATGGGAATGACGAAAATGCTCATTTTTATCATTCTCGGAATGATAAAAATGAGAATGATGAAAACGAATTCATAGCCATGCTCATTTTTATCATTCTCAGATGAAAATGAATTGAAACACATGTTCATTTTTATCATTCTGAGAATGATAAAAATGATAATAGTCTTTCATTCCATTTTTCTCATTCTCGGAATGATAAAAATGAGAATCAAAAAGCCATGCATTGCATTTTTATCATTGATAAAAATGAATTCATGGATACATAATTACATACAATGTGCGTAATTACTTTCGAATTATCTCTTATCCACTGTATGTACCTGACAATTGTTGCATGATTTTGCTCCTTATCAAATCCACCATACTAGTGATAGGAAGGTGCCTTTCATTCTTAATCCATGAATTGAAGGATTCTGCAGCACTGGAGGACATCTTACCATATCTATTTCCCAAGAAATAGGCATTTGCCCAATACTCCTTTGGTAGATTTTGCAAGAAGCTCTCAGCAATATGTCCACCCTCCGCAAAGAATTCCTGAATCTTTGAATGATAAAGATCGACCGTAGGAGCATAGGCACATTCAGCCAACTTAAATGCCATATGATTCTTGAATGTACCATTGCAGCGTTTACGGCTGAAAGCATCCTTCAAATTTAGCTTCAAATGATAAAGACAATAAGCATGATGATGTCCTTGAAAAACAATAGGCAAAGCCTTTAGAAGACCAGGATTCCTATCCGAAACAAATGTCATAATCCGCTCTGGCTGTAGAATTGCTTTCAGACACTCCAAAAACCAGAACCAATTTTCTTCATTCTTAGAGTCGACAATAGCAAATGCAAGTGGATAGAGACCTTCAAAATTACATCCGATTAGGAAAGATGAAATTAAGTCAGATGCAATCACGTATGGTTGTGATAACATGTAAGTAATCATTTGTATGAAACATAAAAATGAACATCAGTTTTATTTGGAATTGAAACACCTATTCATTTTTATCATTCTCAGAATGATAAAAATGGAACGTGGGTATCCATTTATTGTCATAATTGTCATTTTTATCATTCTGAGAATGATAAAAATGAACATGGGTATCAATTCATTGTCATAATTGTCATTTTTATCAGTCTCAGAATGATAAAAATAGTGAAAATGAGCATGAGCTTCAAATCAAATTAGAACTTGTTTATCATGTATGATTGTGAATGTGATGTCATGTAATAATCCTACAAGAGAAAGATAAAAATGAATATGGATTTCAAATCAATTTAAAACATGATTTGCTGTAATAATGCATAATCATAAGAGATAAAAATGAAGTCTTGAGTTAACATATGCAAGTACTAAAATGAAAACCATTTTATTACCTTTGTTGCCATCCTTGCCTTGCAGGCAGCAACTGTCCTTTGAATTTTGTCTTCAAATGTGTGCCATCAAGGAATAGCAGCGGCCTACAGTAATTAAACCCATCGATGCATGCTTTAAAAGATATAAACAGTCTTCTAAAGCGGTGAGAAACTTCATGAACATCAAGGACAATATGAGAACCAGGATTCGCATCACTAGCAGTTTGAGCATACCAAAGTAAGTCTCCAAATGATCCATCATGGTCCCCATAAACACCCTCTTTTGCCTTCTCAACCCCCGACCATGCATGATCATACGAGATAGATAGTCCATAGTCAGTAACAAACTGTTGGACAACATCTACAGGACGTGTCGTTGCATCAGTACGCACTTGGTCTCGAACTAAACTTGCAACCAAATTAGAGCTCATTCGCTTATGCCTCCACACACAACAAGCTGCTCCACATGTATGTATATTCTGAAATTTTCTCACATAAAAAAAGCCATTGATAGGCTCATGAGTGGCATGAATCATCCAAGAACAACCAGTGTTGTCCTTATTCGGACACTGTACCGTGACTCGAGTAGGTTCATTCTTCAGAAATTTATAATCATAGCCTGACTCAATCGATAACTTCTGCAACGCTAGTCTAAACTTAGCCACACCACCTTGAAACATCTGTCCTACTGCAGTGATAGCTTCTTTCCACCCAACAGTCATTAAAGTCTTCTTTTCATGATGACAGAAATTAGAGAGCAATTCACACTCATTGAAATCAGAGAAATTATCATTAGTCACACAAGATCCAACACCAGTTGTACTGACAATCAAGCTACCACTATTGTCTACAACATCGACAACAATACGTTCACTACCCAATGAAAATGCTACCAATGTCATACTCTTGAAATCTGAATTTGAAGCAAGAAGGCATCTAGGATGCTCAGGTATTGAGTAGTACATTTGAATTTTGTCCTTTGATAAATTGGTCCAGGTCCCACAAATATGTCTAACAATTGCATCAAAAGAACATCCACTTTCTACTACGAAAATGCTCGTCTCACCATCATACTTGCATAGTAACAATATCTTGCACCCCATTGATAACCCTGTACAAACCACATGTCAATTAAAAATGAATAAGATACCGTGAATTCCAACGGAAATACAAAAATCAATTTGTAGATACACAATTGCATAACATGTGATGTATGAAAACTGCAATAATAAAATTGAATCGAATAATCAGGAATGATTATGATGTTATGTAACACATAAGAAAGATGTGTAATCACTGCCTCCTCGCCATCCTTTTTCAGGACGAAGCACGAGTTCCCATTCCAACTAGCTTGGGATTTTAGAGAGAGGGGTTAGGGTTGGAATGGAATCGACCAATTTATTTCAACTAGCTCAGGATTTTAGAGAGAGGGGTTACAATTAGGATGGGATCGATGGGGAGTGAACGGGGAGGGATAGAAGTGGGAACCTTGAAGCCGATAGAGCAAAAGCGGAACGGGTCACCGAGGGACGGGAGGAGATCTCGCAGGCAGGGGGTAGAGGCGAGCTTGGAGGGGGCTGCACCGCCACGGGGCTGAGGCCGCTCGTTGAGAAAGAGCACTCGCGGACTATTGAAGGTATACGTGTGCACCCTCGTGCATAATATGTTAGCTAAACAACAACAACTAATTAAACCACATTAGATATTTTTTTTATCAAACAGACTTTTAATGGGGTTTTGGGATGAGAAAGGTCTCTAATATGGGTATATCACCAATTAACCCTTAATGTAATATCTCTAATGGATTTCAAAAGGCCCGTTCCTATGTTTCAGTTATTGTTACTCTACACAAGAACAAGAGACTATATCTAAACAGTAAATGCTCAACTATTGTTTTCTATATTCAAAGCACATTCTTTTCTGAACAGTAAAATTATTTATAAAATAATTCTGAAAATAAATAAATTACAAGTGGAGTCTAATCTCTCAATTATACAACTACTAACCTTTTAAAGTCGTTTTTTTTTACCTTATACGTTGTAGAAAATTACTTTTAAGAGAGACAAAATAATAAAATCAAGGGGCTATTAGAAGCCACGACATTAACTTAAAGCTTTGAACGCATGAGTGTCCTGCAAGTATCAAATACTATGTGAATAAATTATGTCTATTAAATATTTTGAAGAACGAGTAAACAAATGTGAATAAATGAACTAAATATGACCACCCAATACCCAGTCACTGGTCACAGACACCTAGGGTGTTGACACCTACTAGTCATTATATAGACTGAATTTAATGTATTTATATTAAAGTTAAATAAACTAAAATATATAAACCCTTTAAAAAATATCATGTGGGCTGCCCACCCATAAGATCCGCCCCTGCTTGAGGACTTTTACACCAATGTTTGCTTATATTTGCATCCTTACGATAAAAGGGTTGTCTCCTCCATGCATGCCATGCTCTTACAGCCACAAAGCTTGTTATTGAGAGGATTCAACCTATTTAAGACCTCCTGGAGATTCTTAATCAAACAGGTGTAGTAACCTTCTATGGTCTCATACATCTTTATAAACAAGCAAAGGCTAATAATCCAAGTAAACAAGCTTACAGAAGAGTTTGTAGCTATGGTCACATTAATGATTCAGAACAACAGAAGCCTTAGACTACCTTTCTAAATTTGAAGAATCCACAGTAGTCACCACTCTCAGTGTACTCTAAAATCACCAGAATATTACATTAAATTCCAGTAGAGTAGAGTAGAATGATATACAGGCACATTTTCGTCCAAACTGATCAGATTACAGCAAATAAGCCATCAGATCTCCCCATTTGTTCTGGAAACTAGCTGAAGAGCACCACCTTCAGATAAGAAGCTGAACTCCCAGTTAGCTTTTTAAAACATCAGATTCAACTCCAGTTAGCTTTAAAGCATCAGAGCCAGAACTGCATGTGGTATGTATCATTGGGCATCCATGCCTAGGTACTTGTTGCAGCACAGAGACATTAGATAGGCTGAAGGATATCAGATAGAGAGGTGAAGTTAAAAAGGACAAAAACCATGAACAAATCAAAGGAAATTAAAGGGATCAAAAGACACCCAGTAGCCTTGACACACCACAAGATGGGCATGATGCCATAGTTATTCCCTAGAAATTTATACATGTGATGTCATAGTTGTTCTGTAAGAAGAAAGTCCCACAACCATTACCAAAAACTTGGGTTTTTACCTGCCCATTTGCACAACGCATCGATTACAGCATACATGCTAAATTCTTGTTTTGGGTTTCCCATGCTTGATCAAACAAAGAATGATCTGCAAAATGAGAAGGAAATTCATCTACAGGAGCCATACGATGTTCTTGCCAAAAAGATGAATGAAAGAAAAGGATGACTCGCATCAAACAAGTATGTTCTTCAGTCAGGATCCAACAAACAAAACATAAAAAGTTCAAGAAACAGGGAAAACAAATCAACAAGTTATTAAAAGCCAAAGATTGCAGAAGATTCAAGGCATAAAAAACCATCCTAAATACAGAAAACAGATCTAAAGACTACCTCACTCGAGACAAATAGATATCATATGTGAAACCCCTTCTGCAAAACACAAAGAAATCAACAATGATGGAAAAGGAGAAGCCATAGTGTTGCATGGGCCTAAAACAAGGGAGCTCCCTTCAGTCCAAGCAAAGGCAGCATAGGATCCAACTTTATCTCCCGCATCATTCACTCATCTACTAAGTCTCCAACACAATCACTTAGCATTTGGATGAATGAGTCGGCAGCTAAAATGACCCTATTTCCACCCATGAGTGGGCTGAAGGAAGCTCTCTTTAACAAACCACACACACCTAAAACACAAACAAATACATATCTAGAACATAGATCACCCCACAATATTTGACTCATAAAAGCTCATGAAATCATAGAGCACATCCTGTTTATGAAGCCAAGGTTTGGAAGAATGAGAAGCCATTCTCTTCTTCTTGAAGCTTGATTGTGATATGTGGAAGGTGGCAGTATATAGAACTCAAGATTTGATGAAAGTGACTGGTGAGAGAGGGTGGGAACAAGATCTAATGAGAAGGGCTGCTGAAGAGAGGAGAGAGGGAGATCTCCAGCTAAGGAGGCCATGGATCTGAGAACGGAGGAAGGGCCTTAAATAGCTAAAAGAGAGGGTGACATCACATCAAGCAGCAATAAAAAATATTTGAACTCAAAACCAATTTTGAAATATATATGAATGTTGGTTTATCATATACATGATCAGAATGCATTCATTTCTTGATTTCTTTCTTTCTTTTTGTTTCCTTCTTGTTTTTTGATTATTAAATTTTGTCTGGAATAAGATGCGATTAATTAAATCATATTTTAAGCACTTGGGTACCATTCTTAGGCATTAGATTAGGGCATGGAAACATTGGTTTGGCCCATAATTAAGCAATATGGCTCTTTATAAATTAATAAACAGTGGTGTTCTTGGTTTTCTTTTGGGAATATTAAGTGTGATAATTCTGGAAAATGTCATATCATAAAAGAATCAGCATGTTTTAGATAGGTAGATTAGAAGCTAACAAACCAGATGAGAATGGCACTCCAAAAGTCCTACAGCTATGGCAAAGAATCAAATCCTGCTGGGGAAAATCTTTCCTAATCATGGTGTTAAACAAACCTTTTCTAATGCACTATCTAACTCTATATAAGACATGGTTTTGATATATCTGACAAGATGCTAGAAGAGTTTTATCTAGCGGTCAAGAAACACCCCCACCATATGAGTTTAGTTATTCCTAAAATACGGTTATCTTTGTTTAGGAGATTGTGGGGGTGGTTATTACGTTTTTTATAAACAAGAATCTCTTATCTTTCTTTCTTTCTTTAATCCAAATAAGCTTTGTTTGTTCCTTGACATGATTGTACATTACAGTCTTATTATTTTAGGCATGTCATTACCCTCTTGACATGCAGAAGTTTGCGGCATCCTCATAAAGATGGAGATGTTACATTTTTTTCATTAAAATATATAAATCGTGGATTAATCATGACCAATCAATTAAACCGTGTCATGGGCACGGGAATCCACTAGTCTATTATATAAGATACGGTGTATACTATCAGACGGATAGGGATGTCCGATCCAAGTTAAGCCTGAATATATCAGAAGATCAAGATGAAGCCACGTGGAAGGTGGTTGTTACCGGATGATTAGGAGAGAAATGATAATTAGTGGGGTGGTGATTACCATGCCAAGTGGCATGGGGCCCGCTAATCTATCTATATAAGACAGGGTTTTACTTACATTTGATGCCCTACAAGAGTTTAGAAGATTTATATATGGTGGTTTAGAATCACCCCCATCATACGAACTTAGTTATTTTTAAAAATAATTGAATTCATTCGTATATGAAGAGTTGGGTGTGGTGAGAGAGAAATAATCAGAGGTGGGTGTGATTGGCAAACCGTGCAATTTGCACGGGGATCCGCTAGTATATCTATATAAGACATGGTTTTCTTTTATCTGACGGCCCATAAGATGCCAGAAGAGCTTTATCTAGTGGTCAAGAAACACCCCCACCACATGAGTTCAGTTATTCCTACAATACGGTTATCTCCTTTATCCTAGGAGATTGTGGGGGTGGTTAAAATATATAAATCATTGATTAATCATGACTAATCAATTAAACCGTGTCAGGGACACGGAAATCCACTAGTGTTGTTATATGGCATGCGTATCAATATACATTCTATACATACAATTTCGATGTTATGAAAAAATAATTATTATAATCACTATTATCCATGGAATAAGTGCAGATAAAAAAAACAACATATTGAACAATATGTCTCCGTTTGATTCAGTGTTAAAGAGAATAGGATTAGGAGGTTAGGGATTCGAAAAAATGAGGGTAATGGATGGAGGTAAGAAAAAATAAAGAGGAATGGGATAGGTGGAATAATGATAACCAATATTTCACAACTTTGGTGTTTAGAGTTAAGAATAAGAATGGAGTAAACTTCTTAACCCCGTTCTTAACCCTGAAACAAACATGGACTATATGTCTTTCACATATAATAATAAAAATTAGTAACTTTTTTCGCTACAGTAAAATTTAGCTAAATGGGCTTCCACGGGGCATTCAAAAAGAAGTTTTTTTTGGCCACAAACAAGTAATAACAAATTAAGTGCCAAGGAATTTGATCTTTTCTGTAAATGGGTTCCTACCTTCTCCAAATATGGAAAAGGAACATTAAAAGTTAATTAAGAAAGAAATATAGCATCTAATTAGCTATATTCAAAAGTTTTTCCAGATTGAGGCATGTGATCATGTCCTTCTTTTTCTGTTTAGTCATGTTGGCATAAAGTAATGTTATCCTCTTGTAGAACACACACACACGATGATACTGATTGAACTCTCAAAATGGACACTCAGATTTCTATACTCAAAAAGATTGAGATGCTAAAAGAAATGAATCATGATATAACCCACACAGCTAGAAAGAAGGCAGAAAGTATAACAAGTAAAAATTGTGAGTCATTCAGCTAGAGAGAGTTGAATCAAGGGTATGAATGAAACATAGCTAAAAAAAAAAAACAGCCCAGTTGCATTAACTTTATAAGAAACAGTTTCGATTAACATGCATTAATTCATATCCTCAAAGTTTCTTTATATATATTCCCTAAATTTACTTTATATAAAGTTACATTAATTCATATCAACCTAAGTTCTATTAATATTATTTTATACTAATACTAATGCTAAGACTTATATTATTGATTATTATTTTATATACCCTAAGTTTTATTGGCTATGTTTTATAGTGGCAGTGAACAAAAAGCTATGATCAACTTTCGAACCCTGGATCACCTACGGGTCAACTCAGCAATCTAATCAGACAAACTACATGGAGTTTGTTAAAATTTTATATTAGCAATAACTAAAAACTGTGACGGGGACACATATGAGTATAATATATATATATATATATATATATATATATGCACCACCATTCATCGTTGAAGGGAGGTTTAAATTAGGGCCTCATTGGGACTTCAACAAGCTAGCTGCTACCAACAAATGGATGATGTTTACTGGCTTAAAATCTCAGGAATTAATGAGCGATGTGATGTGAAACATGGAAATCTCTGCATTACTTAGCATGCAAACAATCTTCATGGGGAAAGGACGAGGTGATGAAGACCCAAGAAACTATTAAAAGAAAAAGAGAAAAAGGGTTGCTTGTGCTTGTTGGAGTGATTTGGATCCAGCTAGCCAGCTGCTCTCTTCTCGCCGGGCCTATCACATCAGATTCCCTCATCTCCCTGCAAACCGTCTTGTCCGAGAGAAAAGGCTGAGGCTGGGGTTGGGGTTGGGGCTGCTGGGCAAGCAACGGTACCACCCACGTCCAATCAACTCTTTTCCTCCCTGCATTCTTCCAAACAACGGTACCCCATCATCGCACCTCCACCTCCTCCCCCTCCCACATGGCTCGCTCATACATGGATGGCTGTGTGCCCTCCAATCAATCTCATTGCTTTGATTCACACTCTTTTCTCCTCGTGATCTGATGGGAAAATAAGTTTTTAATAGTTTCCAAAAATCTAAATATAACTTGTGTTGATGATGCATCATGTGGCACTGATAAATCCGTTTTTTTTTTAACAATAATGCAGCATGAAACGGTGCTGCAAACTTAATAGCTAGCCATGTTTTTGTGTACACACATTGCTCATATATTGAGACGACGGATAAAATAGCCCGGTGGTGTAGAACTCGTCAATAGGATTTTGGATTGATCTCCACGAAGAGTTTTAGGTTTTTTTTTTAAAGACACTGATATAAGTTATGTAACCCCTAACCCTCGAATTCAATTCATAAATAAATATATATATATATACTGCACCGCTGCACAAGAGGCCACCGCTACAATCTTGGCGTCTTTGGAAAACGAATCATCATTCTTAATTAATTTTGATCATTATTCAGAATATAGAACTGCGAGTAAATTATAAATCACATAATTGTTTTCAACGATCGATGAAGTGGCTTCGCCTTGGTCGCATCTTCGCTCTAACTCTAGAACTTGACCTTCTTGATTGTATGTTGAATTTCCTTTCGGGAGCTTTCTCTTGGATTTCTTCCCGGAAGCTCCAGTTTTCAGACCATTTCTAATTTTACGAATCATGTTAGATTGTATTTAATCTCCGATTTCATGATCCTAAATACAAAATGTAGATCATTTCCCAATTAGATTTTTCATAACATTTAACTAAAACTTGACTCTTGGATCCTCGTATAAATAACTATAGGAGGCTCATATAGCAAACTTATTATTAAAAATATTGCAACATTCCGGAATTTAACATTCCAAGAATTCGGGTGCTATTTTTTTCGTCTCATTAAGTAATATTTTGCATGGTATCCAAGGGGGTTAATAGCTTTTTTTGCTTTTCGCAATTGGTAAACAATTAATACTCAATTGTGTGACAAAACGTCTCCCGCAATAGAATAAGCAATTCCTAAACAGTTCAGCTTTCTTAACCATTGAAACTTGTAATAAAATTTAAATCCACGAAATGGTGGATATAATTATCTAAATTATCATACAATGTTAAAACGAGATAACATGATCTTCCAATCAAACCAAAGCTGAGTAAAGTCAAAACATGTATGATGCGCGTCGCGCCGCCAACCCCCCCCCCCCCCACCCCCCCCCAACATATATATATATTGTTCCGCCGGAAGGCACATCCAATACAAAATTCACCAACAATTGAGAAGAAAACAACCAAACCAACAAATCCAAACTATAATCAAAGAATTGGGGAAGAGAAAATAGACAGCACACCAGAGAACACGAGGATTTACGTGGTTCGGCAATAACCTACATCCACGGACGGTATGGCGATTGATTCTCTATCAAGATGAAAGAGTACAAATGCTTCTCTCTCAAAACCCCCAGTCTCTCATATCCCAAGACTAGGGTTACAAGCCGCCTCTCACGTGTTCTCATACGGACACCCCAAAACATAGGGTAACATATTTATTTTTCTAAATCTTAACCCAACCCCACTTCAAATAAGCCAAATCTGTTGGGTTTTATTAGGCCAAACTCTAATCCAACATGATTAGAGACCCAAACTTGGAAATAAAGCCGATAAACAACAAATCTCCACATTGATGAAATTTCCAAGCATCAAACGTGTAGCCACTTCATCAGCAAAGCTTCAAAGTAAATAAGGACCAGCCGCATGTAAATTGTGTCCAAAGACATCAAATCTGAAGGTAATCAAACATGCAAAATTTTGGTCAATTCCAAACAATGTTGGAACTTGACCCCAGCTACCAGTTTGGTTAGCATATTTGCAAGATTATATGTAGTCCCAATCTACTGAAGAGGAATGTCTCCTTCATCCAAAATCTCATGAACAAAATGAAATCGGACGTCAATGCATGTGCTTCGTTATTGAATGATGAACTTCATTCTTTGCTAAATGTATTACACTTCGATTGTCACAGTAGACAACAACATGTTGCTGAGGAATTCCCAAGTCCTGAATCAATCCATGTAACCAAATAGCCTCTTTAATGGCCTCAGTCACTGCCATGTACTCTGCCTCTGTATTAGACAAAGCAACTATAAACTACAATGTCGACCTCCAACTCATTGGCCCTCTAGCAAGAGTAAAAATATATAATGTAGTTGACATGCACTTATCCAAATCACCAGCATAATCTGAATCCACATATCCAACTATATGGCAACCTAGTTGATCATCATATCCAAACATCAAACCAACATCCACAATACCTGAGATATAGCGTAAGATCCATTTCACAACCTGCCAATGCTTTTTTCCTGTGAAATATCGGGTCTTATACACACCATAGCGTACATTAAGCTTCCAACAACATTAGCATACATAACTCGAGCCATATATTCACGCTCCTCATTTGGCCATGGAGACAACAAAGCACTAAGTTTGAAGTGAGCGACCAAAGGAGTACTCACAGGTTTAGCTTTTTCATCAATGCCGAAACGCTGCAAAATTTTCTTCAAATATTGCTTCTATGACAAACAAACTGTGCCCTTTAGTCTATCTCGCTCAATCTCCATGCCCAAAATTTTCTTTGATTCTCCAAGATCCTTCATTTCGAATTCATCATTCAACTGAGCCTTTAGCTTCTCAATCTCCACCTTGCTTTTAGATGCAATGAGCATGTCATCAATATATAAGAGCAAATATATAAAGAATCCATCTCGTAACTCTCTGAAATAGACACAGTGATCAAAGTTGCTTCTTGTGTACTTGAGCCCTTTCATAAATAGGTCAAATCTTTTGTTCCACTGCCTTGAAGACTATTTCAAATCATACAATGACTTCTTCAATTTGCAAACCCAATTCTATTTTCCAGTAATTTTGAATCCATCTAGTTGAAATATGTACATATCATCCTCCAAATCTCCATGCATGAAAGCAATTTTTCCATCAAGTTGTACTAATTCAAGATCAAACAGAGCAACAAAGACTAACAAAATACAAATAGAATAATGTTTGACAACTGGAGAAAATACCTCATTATAGTATATCCCTTCCTTCTGAGTGTAGCCTTTAGCTACAAGCCTAACCTTGTATCTCAGATTGTTTTTTGCCAAATGATCTTTCTTTTTAGTATAAACCCACTTGCAACCAGTGACTTTCTTTCCCAAAAGAAGTTGTATAAACTCCCATGTCTAATTCTTAGAGAGAGAGAGTTGCATCTCTTCATCCATAGACTTCTTCCATTCTACTTTCTCATAACTCTTCACTGATTCTCTGTAAGTAGATGGAATATCATTTTCAATAACTGAAAGTACATAAGCTACCAAGTCAGTATACATCGTAGGCTTTCGAATATCTCTTCTTGGTTTATTGACTGGAATTGAGTCTTTTTGTTATGAAACCTCTTGAGTTTCCTCCTCATCTGAACTTGATTTCTCATTCAGAACATGTCTGTTATTATTTTTGATTGAAACAACTGAAGCCTCAAACTCCACCTACTATGAACCACTCCTACTAGTACTCTCCTCCTGAGAGCTCCGCAAATTCTCCTTTAACATTGAGAACTCATCAAATTTAACATTCATGCTAAAAATAGCCTTTTTTGACTATAGACACCAAAGCCTATATCCTTTCACACCAGTCTTAAAGCCCCAAAGTATTGTTTTCTTGGCTCTATGATCTAGCTTGTTTTCCCTGATATGATAATATACAGGACAACCAAATATATACAAAGAATCATAATCCAGCATGTAATCTGTTGATAAGATGACATGCATATGGCAGTGCCTCAACCCAAAATTGTTTACCCAAGCCAGCATTAGACAACATACACCATACTTTCTCCAGTAAAGTAGGGTTTATATGTTTTGTTATCCCATTCTGTTGTGGTGTCTCCCTAATAGTGAAGTGTCTAACTATGCTCTCATCCTCATATAGTTTTAAGAAAGGATCTGATTTGAACTCGATCACCACTATTATCTGATCGAAGACATTTAATTTTTCTACCAGTTTGAGTTTCTATCATCTTCTTCCACTTCAAGAAAGTAACTAACACTTAACCCTTATGCTGGATAGGATAGATCCAAACTCTTCTTGAATAATTATCAACAAAGGAAACAAACCAATGCATACCTCTCAAAGATGTTATCTTAGTAGGACCCCAAACATTTGTGTGTGTGTAATTCAAAGTACCTTGAGTTTGATGAACTGCAGTGCCAAACTTTACTCTAGTTTGCTTGCCCAAAACATAGTGCTCACAGAAACTAAGTTTGCATGTCTTTGCTCCTTTTAAGAGACCTTGCTTCATCAATCCATTTAAAGTTTTTTCTCCTACATGTCCCAATCACATATGCCATATTTTGTTAAACAACTACTGCTCCATCTACTATAGTGCTTCAATGTAGGAAATACAAATTTTTCATTCTAATTCCTTTCATCACAACAAGAGCACCCGAAACAACCTTAAGAAATTCACCTTTCATTGTAACCATGAAGTCTTTAGATTCCAAAACACCCAATGAGATGAGATTTTTCTTCAAATCCGGCACGTACCGAACTTCTGTTAACTCTTTGACTATTCCATCATGCATCTCCAATCGGATTGTACCTATCATTTTCATCATACATGCGTTATCATTGCCTATATAGACTACTCCACCATCCATCTCTTCAAAGCTGGAAAATCAATTCCTATTCGGACACATATCATAGGTGCAACCCGAATCCAAGATCCACTTGTCAGTGTCAGAAATCAATGCTGAACCAGTCAAAACTATATATGAATCTTCATTATTTGAGAGCGATACATTTGCTTTCAAATTTTTCTTGTCCTTGTTCTTCATTAAAACTGAACAATCTTTCTTCCGATGCTCTTTTAATATGACAATAGGAACACTCATCCTTCGCCGTAATTTTTATTTCAGCTGATGCACCTCTCGACTTCGATCGAGACTTGCCATGCTTACCAAAATTCTTCTTCTATGATCTACCTCTCAGTATCAAAGCTTCTGATGTTGAATCTCAATGAACCTGCTTGTCCAACTTCAGATACTCATTATTTATCAAGGCATTAGCAACATCTTCATATTTGATCTCATTTTTCCCATACAACAAAGTAGTAGTCAAGTTCTCATAAGAATCAGGTAATTAATGAATTCAACAACAGAAGAGCTTCGTCTTCATCTGATATTTCAACTTCTAAATTTTGTAGATCAACAAGTATCTTATTATAATCATTCAGATGCTCAGTCATGGAAGTACATGCTTTGTATTGGAAATGTAAGAGCTTCTTCTTCAGATAAAGTCGATTCTCGATGTTTTTTGTCATAAACTTGTCCTCCAATTTCTTCCATAATTCTTTTGCTGAAGTCTCCCTTATTATAAAATATTTTTTATCCCTTGCCAAACAAAGCTTGTTAGTATTACAAGCAGACGATTTATTTTTTCCAATCTTTATCTGACATCTCATCGGGCTTATCTTCCAATGCTATGTCTAGTTATTGCTGGAACAAGACATCCAAGACCTTGCATTGCCACATATCAAAGTTGTTTGTTCCATCAAATTTCTATACCTCGAACTTTGTATTTAAAACTGTAGATCTAGTTACCGGTGTAGATTTTGAAGACCCTAATGGTGTCGGCTTCGAAGATGAATTCTCAAACATCTTCTCGATGTGGATGGTGAATTAATTCCAATGCCTAGATTTGAACCTGGCTTCTGATTCCACTTGTTGCGTCGAAAGGCACACCCAATACAAAATCCACCAACAATCGAGAAGAAAACAACCAAACCAACAAATCCAAACTATAATCAAAGAATTTGGGAAGAGAAAATAGAGAGCACACCAAAGAACACGAGGATTTACGTGGTTCGGCAATAGCCTACATCCACGGATGATACGGTGATCAATCTACTATCAAGATGAAGGAGTACAAAGGCTTCTCTCTCAAAAGCCCTAATCTCTCATATCCCCAAGACTAGGGTTACAAAGCCGCCTCTCACATGTTCTCATACGTGCAGCCCAAAACATAGGGTAACATATTTATTTTTCTAAAGCCTAACCCAACCCCACTTTAAATAAGCCAAATCGGTTGGGTTTTATTAGGCCAAACTCTAATCCAATATGATTAGATACCCAAACTTAGAAATAAAGCCGATAAACAACACACACATATATATAGGCAAGTTATATATATCATCGAAATATATGCCTTAATTGTTGTCTAAATTCTAAATGGTTTAAGAAAATGGACCTCGGACATAGAGGGTATGGCTAAGAATATATGGCTACATACCATGCTCTTTGATTCTGTCTTATTTTTACACATTTCTAAAAATTGTAATGCAAGATTCAATAGTATAGCTCGAGCGTGTCATAGGAGCCGAGCCGTGTTGGCTTAGACCTGCGAGTCAGGAACGGAGCTATTTGATAGCTGAATTTTGAAATTTTGTTTTATAATTAATTAGTCTATGGACTCATCTCATTCAAAAAAAAAACTCAGGCAAGTTCACAGTCACATCTTCCAAAAAGATGAGCATCCGAATCCTTCTATTGTATGGGAATGTCACTTCCAGACTTGAGGACTCAAACTTTTGGGTCACTTGAAGGACTAACAATTTGTCCCTACCGGGTGAATGTGGACAGAAAAATTCTAAATTTGGATGATTTCCAAGCAAATGGTAAAAGATTTACCATCAGGAATGCTGTTCATTGACTTGGCATTCACTTGCTCAAAAATCCTATACAGGTTATAAAGAAATGGGCATAAAGTTTTATAAGGCCGTTCAGAATGAGTCCGCCACTGCTCTTCCATAATTTTCAACTAATTAACCATAGATCATCTAAAAGCCAATGGCTAAAGTTTGATTTGATTAAACTAATTTTACAATGAAATATAAATCTAATAAATTCATGCCATACGTTGTCATGGTATTAAAGCCGAACATGAGAGTTCAAAATTGATACTTGCATAATGCACTACCAAGTCTTTTTATTTTTTTTGATGAGTTGAGCGAAATGACTAACATTACGATCAACAGATCAGACCCAAGGGCCCATCCGCAAGAGTCCATCTATAAGTAGCATGGAGTCTGCGACCACCAATTAGCAATTATATTTGCCCTAATATTGCTTAGTCTAGGCACATAAATGAAAAAGATTGACTCAAACAACACAGCTTCCGGCCAGACTTTTCTAACCAAAGCTTCAAGCTTCAGAGGCAAAATTTGTCATCCACATAGGATTTTCACAACTGAGAAGGAGTCAGATTCAATAACTACTTTATGATATCTAAGCTCCTTTACTCTTTTACAAGCTGCTAATACGGCTTTGAAGTCCATCTCAAGCATAGATCTTGTGCATGCCAGCTCTCCTTTAACCCAACAAGCTTGATCATTTTTGTCAATGCACACAGCACCAACAGCCCCAAACAGTGGGTCCAAGGATCCATCTACTTGGATAATAAGGCCCCTGTCTCTAGCTGCACATTCATTCTCCTCACGCTTTTTCTTCTTCACAGCCAAGAATTCCTCAACCAAGCGAAGTCCTCTTCTAGCCAAGACATCCGCAGGCTCCCTTTGTTGTTCAAAAAAAATTTTATTTCGATTTTTTCAAACAAGCCACGACCCATAGCAAAGACATGCTTTCACACACCCCATACCAGGACTTGGAGAAGGCTTTCCTAGGAGAGCAAAACAATTCTCCCAAGGACTCTAGGCTCCTCTATCCATCCGATAGCATCAATCAAAAAAAAAATACAAAGATGTAACACATTCAGGTTCATCTCATCAAAAAAAGAAACACACATTCAGGTTTAGTGTCAGATACATTCTACACGTATATATCATCATTATATAGGAGCATGGTTATAAAATAACCTTTGGTTGTCCTACGTGGATCCTACATGATAGGCTTAGTCCTATGTGGAGCCTACGTGGAGGGGGAAGTTAGTGGGGGAGGTGGTTAATGGAGATGAGGGGGAAGTTAACATGGAAGTTAGTAGGGGTTAGTGGAGGAGGGGGTTGAGGGGTGGGTGGTTAACAAGGAAGTTAACATGGAAGTTAAGGGGTGGGTGATTACCGTGCCAGGTGGCACGGGGGCCCGCTAGTCATCCTTATATGATAGTATGGTTATAAAATAACATTGGTTTTTGTCCTATGTGGCTCTTAAGTGACAGGATAGTGTCCTAGGTGGAGCCTACGTGGAGGGAGGAGGTTAGTTGGGGAGGGGGTTAATGGGGAGGAGGGAAGAGTTAGTGGGGGAGTTAGTGGGAAGTTATCAGAAAAGTTAGTGTTAGTAGGTGATTATTGGGGTTGGATTGGTGTTACACTGCAAGGTGGTAGAAGACACCATTAGTATATATATATACAAAGACGCTGCATATGGTAATCCCAAGTATGGAGTACGAATTCTAACCAGTGCAGTTCACTACTAAATTAAATATTCAAGCATAAGTATTCGCTCAAGCATATATTTTTGAAATTTAACCAAGTAAAATTTCTTTTATTATTCATAGTATCAGACCAGGGTAGGCTAAATATCCTTAAAATTTTAAGCTTAATATTTGATATCATCATATCCTTCTTGACATATTAAGCTTTTGGTTTTGTTCATATTTATCTCCGAACATTAAAAATAATAATTATTATTTTATTCTCATTTCAGTTATCACTATCATTTTTTTTTTCTATCCACATTAGTTAACTCTATTTTTCTTATCGTTAAAATCCCTTAAGCCCCAGACCCGAACCAAACGGGGCTTAAGTCTCTCTGGAATAATGTTTTGAATTATCATGATATCAAAGCTCTTTTTAAAGTTTGTGCACATGTTGTGATTCTTGCTATCTCCTCGAAAGCCAAGCACAGACCATCTTTTCAAACAGAGGAAGTCGGAAAGTCTAAAGCTCTCAAGCCATATGATTAAGCTCTTCCTAGCCTCCTTGAACCCCGTTGCATGATTCTTAGGGCATCCCATTTTGGAGGGGGACATGAGAGAACCATGGTAAAGGAGAGCTAGCTGGTTTTTGGGAAGTGGAGAAGAGGAGAGAGGAGTCCTTCGGCAAAGCCCAGAAGACCAGGCTTTGGGAACCATCATCATCATCATAAAGTTGGAAACATCTCAGAACCAACTAAGTGGTTTCAAGGAAAACGTCTCGTGGACAGCTATAGTTGGGAGACAACAGGATCAGAGAGATTCCATTCATGACCACTCATGGAGATGTGAATTAAGACAACATATATGCACGCATTAACGAGTCCATGCATAGTCCCCTTGATCTCTCACTAGGTTCTATAATTTTTTTTTTTTGCTTAGTTAAGCGGAAAGGCTGTTACAACGACTCAGGGGGCAAGCCCCGACAAGCTCGCCCATGCAACGGCAGCGAGGCCATCCGTCACGGAATTAAACTCACGAGGGATGTGTACAAAAACAACACTGGTGAGTGCCGCAGCTAATCTCCAAATCGAAAGCAAAAGATCAACTAGCTCGCGGGACCAAGCTAGCTTCCCTGTGATAAAACCCACTCCCATTAGGGAATCAAATTCAACAATTAGACACCGAATTTCCCTTTGAGAAGCATGCTTGAGCCCTGCTTCGATGGCCCACAGCTCAGTCTCAACAACGGTCTGCACAGCTCGACAGCCTTGCCAAGAGGCAATCACCACTAGGTTCTATAATTAAAGTTGCTGATTACCATGACTAGATGTTTGGTACGTTTAAAGCCCTATAGGCAGAGCTGCATGCTGCATGAGGAGCTTGGTAAGAATCTAGCAGTCCATGAGACCCAAGCACTTTCTAATTTCTATCAACTTCCCATGGCTGCTGCCATCATCAAGGTAGATGAAAGCAAGTTTTAAACTAATTATATGAAACTCAAATAATTAAGAATGGCCATCAAAGTGACTTGGAACTTGGTACCAGAGCACAGACACAAAGCCCATGGTTAATTATCCCGCCAAAAATGCAGGAAACCAAGCATGTCAAACAATATTCTTTTTAAAACACGTTTCTAATCACTGCTCAAGAACAGTGAGTACACAAACTGACTAGATAAGAGTACAGGAAATCAGATCTCTATGCATGGTATATATGTACGGAAACTATAGTTTAACGCAGTTCTTTGGTACAATCAAGGAAAAGCTTGCCGTTTGATGTTAAAAGCTATATGATATCTAGTTCAGTACACACACAAGCAATAAGTAAAGAACGTGGGATTCCCAGGCATGATCTTGGCTATAAAAAATTAAAAATAGCAGCGACGACCATCTCAAGAAAGGGTTTCCTTTCCTTCCCTGTATAACAGTGAGTACACAGTACTAATCTAGCCTCTCTTTTCTCCATTTTAACTGCCAAAAAAGATTGCTATTGTAAACTAAACGGCAAAGCCAGCAGTTTTTTACTGATGAGAACCTTAACAACATCAGAAATCTAGATCAGACGAGAGATTAATGTAGGAAAGTTATATGAAGGAATGGAAACTCTTTCGATCTCTTCTGATCGAATGCGTTTAATTAGTTCACATGCAGCTATATATATTTCTCTTTCTCTTTCTCTTTCTCTTTCTCAATCAGTACTTGTTGAGATTCCATTGTCACGCAGAGGGTCTTTTCAATAGCAAAAGGCAAACCCACGTCCAATCATGGCTTTTCCCTCTCCTCTCCATAATGCTAGCTAGCTCAACGTTACCCTTGTTGCTCTATGTATATAGGTAGCTCTATTATTAGTTCCTTTTTTTTCTGTCAACAAAGGAGTGATTCATACATAGTTAATCAAGTTCGACATGGACTGATTATTAGCTCTATTATAATGGGCTTTGGATGGATTAAGAAAACGGAGGAGGAGCATAAACAAGTACCGATGCAAGCCTGGTGTTTCCCAGCCCATGGAGTCCTCTCCCATGCTCGCCCATGCTCTCTCTCTCTCTCTCTCTCTCTCTCTCTCTCTCCCTCTCTCCCTCTCTCATTCACGCCACCACCCCCGTGTTGGGCTATTGGTATTGGTTTTGGTAGTGATGGTCTTCTTTTTGTCCCGTGATTAAAAGAAGGGGTTTTGCTAGGGTTTCTTCCTGTACTCCAGCTGTTCCTGTTTTCCTCTTTTTCTTGGACTCCTCTATAGGTTATACTTCTTGTCATGTCCTGCTGAGTTTGCCCTAAGAGAGAGAGAGAGAGAGTGTATCTCATTATTTGCAGATTAATGACTCCTAAGATGATTGTAAAGAAGTTTAAAGATTGTAGAATCAAATGTTAAATTTAAAACCTTTTAAGATGAAAAATAATACTAATACGTATTATCAATCTTATAAGGAGCAAAAACGGTTACAACCGTTTACCTCATATTAGTTTATTTACATGTATATTTTCCTAAGTTAACTTTGTATATTTTTATCATCTTCTCTAGATTAGTTTTAAATATACATCCTTATAATCATAAGCCAGGAGATTAGTTTTAAATATATATACTTATCTACCTTAGAGCATTATCAACAGGTTCTCTATCCCTATATTTAGGGAATATGATTAGAATTTGTCATCCAACAGATTCCCTATCCCTATAGTCATTCCTTATCCCATTCCCTAAAACCAACTTGGTTCTCTATATTTAGGGAACCCAAAACCCATTCCCTAAATCTTAAAATTAGTATTATTCTACATACACTCTCTGCCACATCAGCATAAATAATATGATTAGTGAACAATACTTGGATAGAAGTATTACTTCCTTTGCGAATTGTTCGCCAACTATTACCAGATGCAGAAGACTGTGAGGTGGTGGGGTAAATAGGAGGAGTATTTCCTCTATTACCCATTCCTCTCCCACCTCCCCCCCCCATGAGGGGGAGCATTCCTTCTCATGAGTACCCTGCAAAAATTCACGGGTTAAGAAATCACGGAGAACATTATGTTTTCCTTTAATGAATTCAATAGTGAAATCAAAAACTGCTAATTCAGCTTGCCAACGAGCAAAGATTTGCTTAGAAGTTAAAATTTTAATATCTTTTTCAATGACACTCTTAGCAGAGCTACAATCAATGCGAAGAAGGAATGGTTGATTTAGGAGATCATCCTGAAATTTATATAAACATTTAATAATAGATAACATTTCTTTTTTAATAGTGGAATAATTAAATTGAGTAGGATTCCACTTACCCTAATATAGATATAATAATAATATAATATATTATATATATATATATATATATATATATATATATATTGAAAGTCATTAAAAAATGATTGAAATTTTAAATTTTAAAGTTTTTAAGTGATATAGGGAATCAATATAGGGAATCCGTTGGTTGAACAAGCCAAAAAGTGATTCCCTATATTAGTGAATGACATAAAATCACTTTAAAGTAGGGATAATGATAGGGAAGCTGCTGAGAATGCTCTTATAAGATCCAAGGGTAGTTACTTTTATGACTCAGAGTTTTAAATATACATCCTTATAATCATAAGTCAGGAGATTAGTTTTAAATATACATACTTATCTACCTTATAAGATCAAAGGGTAGTTACTTTTATGACTCATCATCTGAGTCATAAACTTATACACACATGGCATACACGTGGTATAAAATTATAATTAAATAAACAAAAAAAAGGATAGTGGCTGATGTGGCGTAAGTTATAATAGAAATAGTGGGGGCGGACAGTTAGCCGTACCAGGTGGCACGGGCCCACCACCTAGTCTCATTATAATGAGCATGCTTATAATTCCACTGACTATGTTAGGTTTCTTACACCCAAAACAACGCGGATTAATAAAATATTGATTGAGATTTTGATGCTAATGATCTCAATTCATCGGTACGATAGCAGTACCAAGGATGGGAAACAGATTCCGGATTTCAACTCGTTTTGCAAACCTAATCCAAACTGGGCCGGTCCATAGCAAGAGTGGCCCTTAGATTTGGTTACAGGCCTCAAGCCCAAAAAAGTTTGGTCCACCATCATCAACGCCGGCCTCAATTATTAAATCAGTGACACGTGTCCTCCCTCATTACCGTCGAGCCGTACATCTCTCGCGCTCTCTCTCTCTCTCTGGTGCCGTCTTCCTCCTGCAGCGAGCTGTCGTCCTCCCTCCGACTCTCCTGAGAAAAAGAGGGGTCCTCCCTAGGGTTAGGGTTTGTATGGCGAGAGGGGGTTCCCCGTGCTATTACTGCTCCAACTACTAGGGCTCAACGCCCCCATTGTAATGCGAGCAGCGCAAGAGAGAATCGGTCATGGATCATGAGTTCTCGCAGGGCGGAGGCGGGGAGGACCAGAATTTCGAGTTCGCGTTCGACTCGAGCAATTTCTCGGACCGAGTTCTTCGGATCGAGATCGTGGCGGGACCCCCGGACAGCAGGGAGGACGGCGGGGGATGCTGCGGCAGCGTCACCGACTGGGCGCGGCACCGCAAGCGCCGCCGCGAGGCCGGCAAGAAGGACAAAGGTTCGGTTGATCTTTCTATCTGAGTTCTTATCTCTTAATTTTGTTGTAATTTTTTGGGGGACGAAATGTGCATGTTTTGGATTTGACCAATAAGAGGATTTGTCTAATAAGAGTTTTTGCTCGAGATATTTCTTGAACTGTGCCACATTGTGTTGAATAGGCTTACGTCGACAGGTAATTAGCTGGATCAATGGTGAGAACGGCGTAGGGTTTCTTTCCATTGGATTTGATTGAGGACATCGAATGCAAGAAATTGGGAGATACATAATGGAGTTAGAGTAATGTAGTGTTCGGTATTGTGGTTTTCATATTCTTTTCTAGCGAATGGACTTTTTGGATGGTTTAGAGGTCAATTCTTGAGAGTTGAGCCTATTGTGGATCATTTGATGTCAGAAAAAGGGTAATTGGAGTAGAATTTTTGGAAAATTTGGTGTTCACTTCATCATTTATCCTGTTCTTTTGAATTGGTTGAACAGGCGACATGCTCAAAAATTGATTAGCAAGGATAATTATGGTGATGTGCTTATTTCATCCTCGAGTTCAAGTTTGTTGTTCACCCTATCCAATAAGTGTTGCTACTATAATCCATTTTTTTCTTGAATAGTACTGCCGTGCCATAAAAACATCTTGGGGGTTTAACGACAAAAAAAGGAATAACCTTATCTTGTTTCTTTTTATCTCGATCTTTATTGGGTTTATCAGTTTCTACCTTAATTCTTCGATAAACTTTATGTTGGTGAGCTTGGTTGGTTCTTTTATATGTTTAGGCATTTTAGATTGTAAACTGTTTCATTGATGAAAATGTTCACTGCTTTGGTCTAGCTGCAGAGTCTGCATTTTGCAATTTGGAGCATTGTGACCAGCCTGAAATATTCGATGTAGAGACATATGGAAACCATGATGGGGAAGCTGTAGCGATGATGGAAGAATCAGCGTCAGGTGTCAGTTGAGATTGTTTATTCGATTAATCTTATTGCTGTCTTCTCGTTGTTCTATTTTGTTTTATGCTTTCTATTGGTGGTTGTCCAGGAAGGGCTATGGCTGTTGGTGTAATGGTGCGGTATCTTTTTATGAAAATCGACTATGTAGCTATTTTTTATGTTCTTAAGTTTTGGATGCTGTTAAGTTCATACATCACTCCTAAGTGTCCTTTACCTTTCTTGGGTTCATGCCCTTAATGTTCTGATGTCCTGGCTAGCCACCTTTCACTTGCAGATGTAAGTCAAGATTTTTAGTTTAGTTCAGATGAAAAATGTGCCTAGGTAAAGATATTTCTTTATTGAAGATTGGATTCAGATTAACTATTACAACAGTTATAGATTATTTATATTCTCCTCAATATAGTGAACTTCAAATCAGTAAGATGGGGTAAGTTTTTATCTGGTGGTCTTTTAATCGTATCTGCAGATCGAAATTGTGGATTCTAGTTCACAAAGAAATGAAATGCAATGTGTTAAAGTAAGATATCGCTATGGCCTTTGATTCACATCAGAGTTAAAAAGGTTATATTCCCGAATATTTTAATTTCGTCCTTCCTGTGCCCTCTATTTGGCAAATCGTTTTTATACTGTGGTTGTTGTTTAGTAGAGTGTGTTTGCGCAAAGACTGTCCTTTTGATCCCCATGGTTAAAAATTTTCAATCATGAGACTACACTGTCAAAGTTTAGCTTATCCATTATGACCTGAAGGTTTCCTAGTTGCATGATACCATAGATTCTCAGTTGAGCTACTCTTTGTTTATTATGGTTTGCCTTGTTTATTTCCCATCTCTAACTTTTGTTTTCTGGAAAGAAACTTTTCAGGCGATGAGCTTTCAAATAGCAATGATTCCTCTTGGAGCATGGATTTTCCCACTGTTTTGAGAGTGCGATCTGTATTTATCAGCTCTGCAATTCTTGCTGCTAAGAGCCCCTTTTTTTATAAGGTAAACGACACAAATCTCATAAGATTATCTTTCGGGTTACTTTCTGGTTGTACTGATAAGACATGGTGCTGTTTTTGCCTCTCAACAGCTTTTCGCAAATGGCATGAGAGAATCAGATCAACGGCATGCTACCTTGCGAATCAATACCTCAGGTAATTTTAGTTGATGCTGAGATTTGATTATGGTGATGTTAAGCAATGTGAGGATCTGTTATTTGCATTAGTGATTTATGACACTAATCTGGACCTCAGAAAGTTCCATCTTAAACTTGTGATGTTAAGCATCACATCACTGATAATTTTGTACGTTATTGTTTACCTACTTTTTTTGTAATATATGTTAGCCTGTACTTGGCACTGCCATGTTCGCATTCACATTGCCATTCCTGAAGATTTACTGGTTTATCCACTCTATAATTCTGCTGCTATAGCCAGTGGCAGAACCAGAGATATGTGCGAATGTGATTGGAATCAGAAGTCAAGTGTATATATTGAACTAGAATGAATTCCATGGTTTAAATCATTCATAAGAGCAGTACGAGTTGGGGTTGCAATGATTAGAGAAGCGCCTCATGGATGATAAAGAGGTTCCTTAAAAGAGAGTACAAGGTTTCTTCTTCTTTCAGTTTTGTTCCTCTATAACGAACTCGATTCCCTTCGTAATCATATGTATGCTTATATCTAGCAGTATTCTTGTTTATTCTTGGAATGTGCATATTTTAGTCAGTCCCAGTTTGATCACATGTGAAAAGTGGTCTATCATCAAGAAATACTGAATTAGATCGATATGAGGGATGTTACAAGGGACATGATCCTTGGCCTCATCTGTTGGATCGATATGTCTGAAGGTAGCCGTTTAGATGTTAAAGTGGAGAACATTTAGGTGAGGCGTCATAGAGTTAAATGCACCGTGTGTCTAACAGATCCCTAGTGGCTGCAAGTACTGCAGTTGGAATAACTTAACAAATCATGATCCTTGGTTGTAAAGGGCCAAAAAGTTGTGAGCTCAAGTTTTTCCTTATCACCTTAGTTGGTTCGCTCCTGTGAATTGACAGGCATATGCATTTATTTTTAACTATCATATTACCTATTAAGTCTGGCACATTTTGATTGTGTTTCTGATACAGAAGAAGATGCTCTCATGGAAGTCCTGAGGTTTATGTATAGTGGGAAGCTTTCAACCACTTCACATACACTCTTGCTGGATGTGCTAATGGCTGCTGACAAGTTTGAAGTTGCTTCTTGTATGAGACACTGTAGTCAGTTGTTGAGGAGCTTATCCATGACAACAGAATCTGCACTTCTCTATTTAGAGCTCCCGTCTAGTGTTTCAATGGCATCAGCAGTTCAGCCACTGACTGACACAGCCAAGGAATTCCTTGCTAACAAGTATAGGGACATAACCAAGTAGGTGAACTTTTTCTGAGAGTAAGTTGTGTCGTCCTTTGAAATTCATAACCTTGAAAATTTCTACTTCTAGGTTCCAAGATGAGGTGATGAATCTTCCTCTTGCTGGCATTTTGGCCGTTTTGTCCAGTGATGAACTCCAGGTAGCATCAGAGGACGCCGTCTATGACTTTTTGCTCAAATGGTCCCGAGCTCAGTATTCAAAGCCAGAGGAAAGGAGGGAGATTCTTGGATCCTGCATTGGCCGCGCTGTACGCTTCCCCTTCATGTCATCCAGGAAGCTACGGAAACTTCTTGCGTGCAGTGACCTGGATCATGACCTTGCATCTAAAGCTGTTCTCGAGGCTCTCTTCTTCAAATCTGAGACCCCTCACCGGCAGCGGATTCTCGCTTCTGATGAGTCCTCGAACCGGCGGTTTGCTGAACGTGCATACAAGTACCGGCCTGTGAAGCTAGTTGAATTCGAGTTGCCCCACCCGCAGTGCATTGTCTATTTGGATCTGAAGCGAGACGAGTGTGCAAACCTGTTCCCATCAGGCCGTGTCTACTCCCAGGCATTTCACTTGGGTGGGCAGGGCTTCTTCCTGTCTGCCCATTGCAACATGGATCAACAAAGCTCATTCCACTGCTTTGGTCTCTTCCTTGGGATGCAGGAGAAGGGCTCTGTCAGCTTCACTGTGGATTACGAATTCTCTGCAAGAACAACGTCGGGGGGAGAATTCGCAAGCAAATATAAGGGATATTACACCTTTACTGGTGGGAAGGCGGTTGGATACAGGAATCTCTTTGCAATCCCATGGACATCGTTTATGGCCGAAGACAGCCTTTACTTCATCAACAGTGTGCTTCATCTGAGAGCTGAATTGACCATGAAGCAGCCGCAACCTGAGCAACAGCAGCAGCAACAATAGTTACTGATCCTTGTTCAGGTCACAAAATGCATAATCCTTGACTCAGATGTTCACTACCTTCTCAGATAATTTTTGTCTTGCTAGTCTGAGCACATATTACTGCAGTTTTGGGAAGTCAAAAAGTTCTCTTTTGCGTCCTGTTAGACAGTGGACTGCTACCAAGCCAGGTAACCTTCTTCTAAAACAATGACTTAAGATACTAACCAATTATGCGACAGCGCCAGCCAATTAAAGCTAAAATCAGGTTTAGATAAGTTATGTGACGTCTCTGTCACTTCTAGCTAAATTCAAGTATCTACGACTGTTTACAGGGGACAACATCAACCGGCTGTTCTGCTGCAATTTTATTTTCAACATGCTTAGATGACGTAGAACAAGCCATGTTCAAATTTTATTTGGAGTGGATGGATCGTGATTAATAGAATTTCATGCTTGTAGGTATCCATCCATAGTCCAATGGCTCTCAATTGTAACTGATCCTGTCTAAAAATCACAGGCAGTCAAAGCTACCAAATTCTTAATGGACACCCCTTTTTTCCACACTCAGTTTCACATTTATATACTTCCCAGGGTGACCAATTCCCTTCTTCATGATTGCCAAATAGGGCAATCACTAGAATGGACTAGAACAGTCACAGGATACTTGGACTGACTTGATGGGGCCATTTTTTGCTGTACCCGAAAGTTGTCGAGGAGATATTAAAGTGCATATATCACATACTTACCGACTAACTTTTTGCACGCTATCACCGCCTCTTTCCTTCATAATCGATTTCAATTGGCCTCCATTCTGTGTAGCTTTATATGGGAAAAAAAAATGCTTCACCAGTTTAAGACAGCGTTTTAAAAACTATTGTTAAAAGTACGAATTGCTGGCGAAAAATCAGATATAGTATGCTCTGCTTTTGGAGACATGCTTCAAAATATAACCGTGCTCTGTTTGTTCTTCGACTCATGAGTCATGAGCAGCAGCATGCTCTTCGGCTCAGGAGATCGTGGCTTGATGGTTGCAATCTTTCAAGCTGTTAGCCAAAATAATGGCTAAATCATAAATGATGGACACGTAAGTAAAAGGCAATTTTAAATGGGCGATAACTTCATAATCTTATCGACCAGATGAAACCTATCGACCAAATGAACGATAGAATATATCGACCAAATGGACGATAAAATATCGACCAAATGAAACGATGGAATCTATCGACCAAAATGGACGATAGAATTTTAACCAAATGGACGATATCGTCCATATGGCACCGTCATTTAAAGAATTATGGACGATTATCGCCCAAAAGTCATAATTGGACATGTTACTCAGTTTTATCGTCCAAAAGCAATTAACACGTGTGCCAAATATGGTTAAAAAACACATGCAGGTATGACGTGGACAAGAAACGATAAGTAAGCCAGCATAATCATGACGTATGCAATGAACGAGAATCAACCACGTGTACTCTCCAAACCAGATACGAACGTGGGAGAACCTGTTACGGAGCAGTTCGCACACGATCTCCTCCTTTCACGCCATCAACCCTCAAGGTGGGAGCAGTTATTCAGTTCCTTAGTATAAATAGCTTCTCTTCTCCACTGTAAACCCCCCCCCCCCCGACAACCTGTAACCTGCTCTTAAGCATGGCTTTCGTTTCTTATGTACCTGTAAGTTGATTAATAAAGCTTTCAGTTTGATTAATGGCGTCTCTTATTGCTTTCTTAGTATAATTTCAATAATGTAGTTGTTTTAGTCGTCTTCTCTTCTTTTATTTCTGTTTTTGTAGTTTTAGATTAATGGATTTGTTTCCGTTCTTGTTTTTCTGTCTGTTTCTTTTCCATAGTTCAACTAAGTTAAATTAGTTATAAGTAAGATTAAATTAGTCTTTTGATTACTGTTTTCGTTATTCATGATCATAGGAGTATTTTAAGATTAATTTTAGGTTTAATTAGTCCTTTTATTGCTTTTCTTACAGTTTTCTTTACTGTTTTCCATTAGAGTAAGTTATTGCTTTCTTAGATTAAGTTAATCCATAGATTTAAATGCATTTCTTAAATTCAGTAATTTAAGTTGATCTTTATGCTTTATTTAATTTCGTAGTTTTAGATAACTTGAAGCTTTTCTTAAGTTAATCTTGATAATTAGATTATTTAATTAGGTCTAATCTAGATTTCCATATTACTTGACATCTCTGGTTCATTAATTTGAAAGAGTAGAACTAAACTGCAATCGTTTGATACTTAAGTGTGGAATAGGATTTTGACTTTGACTATTTGACCGGTCAACGGTCGGATTTCCTCTCTAACATTTTTTGGCACGCCCGGTGGGACCTGTGTCAAGTCTTTATGGAAGTCGGTCAAGTTGGACCAGACGGAATGGTCATCACTAGGACTGGGTTTGACACCAATAGTGGTAGTGGAAATGTCGCCAATCAGGGCGATGGCCAACAAAGTCCAGTTACGGTCGAGGAAGAACCTGTTCTTTTTCCACCTCTCGACCAATCACATATTCCTTCACCTGTTCCCCCACCACACATAGAATATCGAGATAGGGTGGTTTATCGCTCTGTAGAGCGAGGGAACTCATCGGCCAGAGTTGGCCTAGACCCAGGAAACATAACATCAAATACAGCCCAAAATATGGTCGATGAAGCTTTACATGCTAACAATCAGCAAATGGCAAGTCATATTGCCACTGCTCTAAGGCCTTTTATTGACACTATGCAGACTTTTTTAAACGCAACTTTGTCTCAGGCAAACCCTGGATCAAATGTTGCTAGGCCTGCCATGTCTGCAATCCCTATCGGCCAAAACCTCACCCAAAACAATCGTCCATTTCCACCCAATACGGTCATGGGACCTGGTGGTAACAACGGTTTTGTTCTTTTACAAAATCCAATGCATAGCCAAAATCGTGTCGGCCAAAATAGCCAAGTTGGCCAAACTAGTACAACCCATTATCGGCCATCGATGAACAATGATAATAATCTAAGACCAAATTTAACTGGTCAAACATCTGGGTTGTTTCCATCGCCAACACAAATACCTCATAATAATGAGGTGTTAACTCCAGGGGCAATACCAAACAATGTTGTCCCTCCTCTTCAAGGAGTTCAAGGTGGTGTTGTGCCTCCTGTACAGGGAGTGCCTAATAATGGAATGCCTTTAGGTCAGGGTATACCAGTAGGTGGAATGCCTTTGGTTATGGGCGAGAACATTCCTCAAAACATTCCCCAGAATTCCTCATAATGGCCAGAACTTCATTTACCCCAATAATGGCCAGAACTTCGTTTACCCAAATAATGGCCAAAACATGGTTTACCCGAACAATGGCCAAAACCTTGTTTACCCAAACAATGTCCAAAACCCTGTTAACCTAAACAATGGTTAAAATGTTTTCCAAAATAATGGCCAAAATATCGGCCAAAATAATAATTTGGATGCTCAAGGCCAGGGGTTTTCACAGAATAACTATGGGCAATTAGGTGGTCAAGTTAATCGGCCAGTAGGCAATAATTTTTATAATCAAAGAATGGCCGATGGACAGCGCATGGGTGATATCCCCTATCAGAATAATTATCGACCATATGAGGCACCTATGTATTATGCACGACCACAAAACGAACAGTACGACCAAGTGTACAACAACCCTCTTTATAATCAGGCCGATGCTCTACGTGAACAAGTTGCCGAGATTCTACAAGAGCAAATAGGTTTAGGACGACCAGCTACTCGTCCAACTTATAGGAAGCCTTATCCCGATTGGGTTGACCAAATGCATCCGTTTCCTAGGAACTATAGAGTTCCAGAGTTTACTATGTTCTCTGGGATAGATGAGATATCGACCATTGAACATATAGGGAAGTTCTCCATGCAATGTGGAGACGTAAGCGATTTTGTCAAACTTAGACTATTCCCTAACTCTTTATCTGGGGTAGCTTATTCATGGTTCATTAAGCTATCGCCTAACTCTATTCAAAATTGGCAGCAAATGGAACATGCGTTCCATTCTCAATTTTATAAATCAGAACCGGAAATCACAATGGCCGATTTAGCTCAACTTAGACAACGGCCAGATGAGAATGCTGAATCATTTTTACAAAGATTTAAAAGAGCGAGAAGTAGATGTTTTATTCCTTTGCCTGAAAGGGAATTTGTAAAAATCGCTCAAAGTGGATTAGCCTTTGAACTTAAGAAGAAGTTTCAAGACAGAGATTTTATTGACCTATTTCAACTGCAGACTAGCGCAATACGCTATGAGCAATTGTTGAGGGAAGAAGATCAAATGAAATCCTCTTCTAAGGGAACTTATTATAGAGATACTAACTATGAGATAAACCAAGTTAGTGAAGTAGATGAAGAAAACTACAACATGAACGATGTTTGTTTGGCCGAGCTCCTTAAAGGAAAACTTTACATATGTAAAGCTCTTGCCAAACTTGAGCGAGAACTTAAGGGTAAAGAAGTAATTAGAGACGGTAAACGTCCAATGCGGAAGTTTTCTTTTGATGTTTCAAAGGCTGATCAAATCTTTGATCAATTACTTAAAGATAAACAAGTTAAATTAAAAGATGGACATGCTATGCCAAGCCTTGATGAAATCAAGGGCAAAAGATATTGTAAGTGGCATAATGCTTGGTCGCATCACACTAACCAATGTTTGGTTTTCGGTAATGTTTTGCAGGATGCGATTGATTCCGGTAGGATTGGTTTCCCAGCCAAACACATGGGAGTTGATGCAAATCCTTTCCCCAAGGCTGCTCCAGTGGGGATGGTGCTCACTGACGTGGCGAACTTCAAATTGCCAAAGTTCAAGATCGTCATTGATGAGACTGAGGACGATAATCGTCCAGACGTCTTCGCAAGACTTGGTCAAGACAAAGGGAAGGAACCTGCCATTCCACATGTCTGCCCAAGATGCCATTGGGATCTCAGTCGCCCGATGACACCTTTCTCCGGGACCAAGTTTCCTCATTCACAGTCAAGGCAGTGGAACCGAGTTAAGCCTCATGTGTACCCAAAAAGTTTTATGCCTCAGCCTTACAAGCCAGAGCGATGGTACAACTACAATTGTTATACTCGTCGCTCAGTCCCTGTGGAGGAGATGACACGGACTCAGTACCGTCGCCACCAGAAGAAATATGGCCAGATGATGAAGGCCAAGCAAGCCCAGGAAACCAACCCAAGTCAGGATGAGGAGGTTGAGTACATTGAAGAAGATGTGGCTGTTCCCAATCCAACAGAATCTTCAAAAAGCAAGTTCCATCGTTCAAATAAGGATGATGATGATGAAACTGGAGCAAGCCAAGTGATCAGATTTGGAACACTCCTGTCAGTCATCGTCAACAATTACATTCTACCAAGTCGCCTTGGACAACAATGTCCAACTGAAAGCGATTCTGATATATCAGATATGGCCGATGGTGAATCGTCAGCCACGCTGGTCGAGGAAAATGCGGACACATCGCCCACCTTGGTCGATGAAATGGAGAATTCACCCCCAGTAAACTTAGTGCTTGATCAAGAGGATGAGTATGTAGAAGTAGAAGAAAAAATCGATGTTGGTGAAGAAGCTTGGAGGAGGAATATATCTACAGAACAACTGTTAAGGCAGTTGTATGAGGAAGGAAATCCAGCAGTTGGACCAGGTGGCCAGCCAAGTGGCCGATATGATTATCTCCGGGTTTATGGAGACGTCAAAGTGAAGCGTCTTGTGAAAAAGACGGAAGTTGTCGCCCATATCATACCATCAACATCAACCACAATTGTTCCGACTGGTTGGGGAGATGAAGAACAAGAGCCCATGGTCGAAGATGTTGAATGGGTAGAGATAGAAGTGCCCATTAAAGTTAATGAGGAAGCAGCGAGAAGAAACATCTCCCAGAAGAAGCTATTGATGGATCTCTACAAGGCAGGCAATCCAGCCATCAGTACTCAGGGCCAACCAAGTGGAAAGTTTGACTACTTGGTTTGCTATGGTGATCCCATTGTGAAGAAATGGGTTCCCAAGTCTGAGGTAGTCAAATATATGCCGCAAGCTAGTGAAGTACCAATCGTTCCAACTGGTTGGGACATGGAAGAGACAGAGACACCGAAGGAACAAGATAAGGAGGATCATAAGTGGCCATCATGGGATGGTCAAGAGAATCCAGAGGTCGTTCAAGTTGCAGCTAAGGCAAAGGGGAAAGCAGTTGCCCGTCAAACTCAGTCATCGACCAGTTCGTGCAAAGAAGGTCTTTAAGATAAGGCTGTGTTTGAACGACCGCCAGAGGCGATGACTCGCCATTTACGGCCTTTACACATCAAGGCCGAGATTAATGGAATTCCAGTAAGCAGAGTTCTGATTGATACCGGTGCTGCAGTAAATGTCATCCCAGCTAAGATGATGAAGAAGCTGCGAAAGACTGACAATGATCTTATCCCCACGGATATCACGCTCACGGGATTCAGTGGAGTTCCAGCCCCAGCAAAAGGAATTCTCCCCTTGGACATAAAAGTTGGAAGTGTCACAAGAACGACAGCGTTCTTTGTCATGGACTCATCGACCAGCTATAATGTGCTGCTTGGTCGAGACTGGATTCATGCCAGTCAGTGTGTTCCGTCATCTCTTCATCAGTGTTTATTCTTATGGAACGACGAAGGAAATGTAGAGTCAGTTATGGCCGATAACATGCCATACAGTATGGACACGCATGCTTTGGAGGCATCTTTCTATGATTGCAATTACGGGCCTTTGCAATTCCTTCAGTTTGAAGACACACTCAAAGTGGTATCTGAGAATGGAGTTATGCTAAAAGAGCGTGTAGCAGAACTGTTTGATCCGGCAAGACCAACCTCAGTGGTCTTCGCACCTAAAGCTGGCCGATCACCGGCCACCAGTCAGAAATGATGAGTTCAGACTCTGAAAGAAATCAGGCCACTATAACGGCCTTAAAAGCCAAGCTAATGGCTTATCAAGTGGAAGCGTTCGCTGCACAAGAAGAGAATGACTTAGATTGTTTAAAAGAGATTCCCCAAGAAGAAGAGGAAGAAGTCCCCTATGACAAACGTGGAAATATGCAAGCTCAAGACCCATTGGAAGAAATCGACCTTGGTGATGGCACAGAGCATCGCCCAACCTTCATTAGTAAACTTATCGCCCAAGAGGTAAGGAACGAACTCATTGATATCTTGCGTTCATATAAAGATTGCTTTGCATGGGATTATAAAGAAATGCCTGGTTTAGATAGGAATATTGTAGAGCATGAGCTTCCTACTCGATCAAATTTCAAACCATATAAACAGGCGCCTAGACGCTTTGCTCCTAACATAATCCCAGAAGTAAAGAAAGAAATTGAACGATTACTAAATGCAAACTTTATTAGAACGGCCAGGTATGTAGAGTGGCTTTCTAATATAGTGCCAGTTAAGAAGAAAAATGGCAAACTTAGACTTTGTATAGATTTTAGAAATTTAAACTTGGCTACACCCAAAGATGAGTACCCTATGCCATCGGTCGATAATTTGGTTGATTCCACCGCTGGGCACGAAATATATTCATTTATGGATGGGTATTCTGGTTATAATCAAATTTATATTGCCGATAATGATGTTCATAAAACGGCATTTAGATGTCCAGGATCACTTGGAAGTTATGAGTGGGTTGTTATGCCCTTTGGTCTAAAAAACGCTGGTGCTACTTATCAGCGAGCAATGAACTTGATTTTTCACGATATGATTGGCCATTTTGTTGAAGTCTATGTCGATGACATTGTAGTAAAATCACCAATCATGGCCGATCACTTTTCACAGTTAATCAAAACCTTTGAGAGAATGAGGGAATATAATTTAAAGTTGAATCCCTTGAAATGTGCCTTTGGTGTGCAAGCAGGGAATTTCCTTGGTTTTCTCGTCCATCAGCGAGGAATAGAACTTGACCAAAACAAAGCAAAATCTATATTAGATGCTAGCCCTCCAAAGACTAAGAAAGAACTGCAAAAGTTTCTTGGTCAAGTGAATTTCTTAAGAAGGTTTATTGCTAACTGTGCAGGTAAAGCTCAAGAGTTTTCATCGCTCTTAAGATTAAAGGATGAAGACGACTTCGTCTGGGAAGAGCGACATCAACAAGCCTTTGAGCGCTTGAAGCAATGTTTATCAACGCCACCAGTTATGGCGCCGCCAAGGTTGGGACAACCCATGAAGCTTTACATCGCTGCAGCAGACCGATCAATAGGCGGTCTCTTGGCGCAAGAAGGCAAAGGTGGAGCTGAGAGAGTAGTGTATTATCTAAGTAGACAATTGTTATCTTATGAACAAAAATACTCGGCCATAGAAAAGTTGTGCCTGGCCTTGTATTTTATGTGTACTAAGCTTCGCGCTTATTTAAAACCTGTAACAGTCTACTTGATATCTAAGTACAATGTATTGAAATTCTTGTTTTCTCGGTCAATTTTGCACCAACGTATTGGTTATTGGGTTTTAACATTGGCTGAATTTGATATTCAATTTGTGTCTCAAAAGGCTATTAAGGGCCAGGCATTGGCCGATTTTTTAGCTGACTATCCTTGTGTAGATATACCAAAGGAGTTAGAGCGAGAAATTAGCAACGTATCGCTCACCCCATGGACAATGTACTTTGATGGTTCTAAAACTATCAACGGAGCTGGCCTAGGAATCACAATCCTATCGCCCATTGGGCGCAAATATAAATTTGCGTATACTTTATCGCAACTATGTACTAACAATCAGGCTGAGTATGAAGCTCTAATCATCGGCCTAGAAATTTTGTTAGACTTAGGAGTGTCCAATGTGCAAATCAAAGGTGACTCACAATTAGTGATAAATCATATACTTGGACATTATAAATGCCAGAGCGATATCTTAATTCCATTTCATCAAATCGCTCTAATGCTATTAAATCGTTTTAATGATTTTGAATTACTTTTCGTTCCGAGAATGCAGAACGATGAGGCTAATACTCTCGCCCAAATAGCATCAGGTTATAAAGTGTTAAAGCACTTGGGGGGCACGAACGATTTCCGTTCTGGTATAACACAATCTGCACTAGAGCGATATCATCGGCCAAATGAAGTAAGTCAAATCAATAACCAACCAGATTGGCGGACCCCAATCGTCGATTTCTTAAAAAATCCATCGCTTAAGGTCGATAGAAAAATCCGTCTTAAAGCGATACATTATTTTTTACAAAACGACGTTTTATATAAACGTCGACCAGATGGAGTCTTATTGCGATGTTTGCATCCTGATGAGGCCAAATTGACAATGGCCGAGATACATAATGGTGTTTGTGGAGCACATCAATCTGGCATCAAAATGCGCTGGCTAATAATGCGCAGTGGCTTTTATTGGCCGCGCATGGGGGAGGAGTGTGCTATATATGCCAAGGGATGTGAGGCATGCCAAAGATATGGTCCATTACAGCGAGCTCCAGCAAGTGAATTATCGATCATCGTTAAACCTTGGCCATTCAGATGTTGGGCGATAGACATTATAGGGAAAATTTATCCTCCATCATCCATGTTGCACAAGTTTGTAATTGTGGCGACAGATTACTTTACCAAATGGGTAGAAGCGATCCCATTAAAAAATGTTTCTGATGATCAAGTAATAAATTTCATTTGGGAAAACATCATATGTAGATTTGGCATTCCACAAACAATTGTGTCCGATCAAGGGACAATGTTTGTAAGTTCTAGGGTAAAGAATTTTTTAGCTGAGTATAAAATTAATATGGCCAATTCTACACCCTATTACGCCCAATCTAATGGGCAAGCTGAGGTGTCACACCCCGACCCAGAAAACCCATCCAGGACGGGGCGTGAGGGTCCTAATACTATTCATCATCAACCGGCGCAGTACAAGCGGAAAGGGTAGACAATTTAAACAAAAGTATTCCAGAGGCTAAGGTGATTTAATCATAATATAACATCAAGTCTGAGCTTCGAAATACATATTTATACCAAATCCCAAAAGATCTCCAAATGGTTACAACATATCATATATAAAGAAAAAGTACAACAGTTACATCCTCCAACAAAACCTCAGACGCCTCTGGATGTACCTGCGCCGCCAAAAGCTGAACCAGTTGGCTCCACCGAAGAAGGACCGCCGCCTGCACCTGCAAACGCAGCCCGGGTAGGAATGAGCAAAAAGCCCAGTAGGGTTCTACTCTACGGCACACTGAAGGGAGGAAAACAACAACAGTGTTGTCCCCCAGCCTAAGTCTAAAGGATGCCACGGGTCCCATAACCCACCGATGTCCCAAGGGTTCCTGTCATGAAACCTCTCTCCTGAACATGTTACCAGGAGGACCACGGAAACAGTAACATGCAGGCTCTAGCCCTTACCCAGCAGGGATACCACTGCCTGGGGACCACGTCGGGAACTCCTCGGTTGCATCCCTAGCACTTGGCCTAGGAAGACAACACGACCTCTAAACCTCAAACCAAGATTCAAGCCGACTATCGCAATCCTCAATCATCCGAGATTCAGATCGACAATCACACCCTAATCCTGACTACCCAGCCACGGTCCTAAGGCTAGATCCGAGCTACCCGAGAGCCTCGGATCGGCGACCCAAGACATCGCCCGCCTAACCTCAAATGCCTCTAATGCATACAGATGCATGCAATGCTCAAGCACAGAGATAATAAGGTAAAAGCATGCAACAAGATGTCACTAATCATAAAGGGCTAGGCGTAGCTTCCAGCTAGCAAAAGGGTAAGCATAGCAAAGGCCTCAAAACATATAATCTATGCTAACCAAACAACATCTGAGCAAATCATGCAACACATATATACAATAGTCTTCAGTGCACTCTCGCACCTGACAGACTAAGGTTCCACAGTTACCCCGCAGGTAACTGGTCACATTTATACAATAGCCCTCGGCATCGCCGGCAAGAGGCTAAAGTTCCACAATTCCTCATTAGTTAGCACTCATAGCTAGCTAATGGTTAAGCAACCAAAATAGCATTTAAATATCATCGGCCATGTGTTGAATGCAAAACCATCCACAAATCCATCAAAAGGGCAAACCCGCGATTCAACTCTCAAACCCGATGGAAATCCTTTGAAAACTTCATCAAATCCCCCTACATGCTCCCCAGCATGTTTAAATAATAATCCCCCTTCAAAACCAATCAAGAAACACCAGAAAACCAGGTTTAAAGAGTCACGGACGATGTCACGGTCGATCCGGGGATCGACCGTGATACCACGGACGATGTCACGGTCGATCCACCGATCGACCGTGAAGCCAAAACAAGGAAAACCAGCGAGGCGACGGTCGATCCGAGGATCGACCGCGGTATTCAAAGCCACGATAAAACCCGACGGTCGATGTCACGGTCGATCCACCGATCGACCGTGAGGCCAAAACAAGGAAAACTCAAGGGTGACGGTCGATCCATCCATCGACCCTGAGAAGCTAAAATCTCGACAGAGCCCGACGGTCGATGCGACGGTCGATCCGACGGTCGACCGTCAGGCCCAGGAAAAGCATGTTAAAGCATGACGGTCGATACACAGATCGACCGTCGAGCCTGACGGTCGATGCACCGATCGACCGTCGAGCTCCAGACGCAAAATATCAGAAATCTTAAATCTAAGATTTGGAGAATCAAAACATGTTAAAAATCAATCAAACTTTGCAAACGAATGTATCTTGAGGTGAGGGATCTAATGATACAAAGAAATCCAATTTTTGACGGTTAAATCCCATTTTAGGTCGGAAAACCAAAAACCGATGAAACTTCGACAATACGGAAATTAACGTTATAATACCGGATTTGTAAAGCCGGAATACAAGAATGGATCTACAGTACATAAGCAAAGAGATTCACAACCATTCTACTAAGTATACACAGCACAAGCATACATCCTAACCTAGTAGAACCCGATCCAAGGATCGAGGTAGAAACACCTACCTCAACAGCAAAGAAGCTCTCCACGCGTCCAGCCAACCTTGCCACGAAGATCCTCTACTCAAGCTCAGTCCTCCAAGCTTTAGCCCAGCCGGAGGAGAAGGGGAGAAGGGAGAGGAAGAGGAGCCGTCGGTGGAGAAGAGAAGGAAGAACCAGCCAAGGAAGAAAAAAAAAGGAAGGAGAGAAGAGAAGAGAGGAGAGAAGAGAGGGGAGCGGGTAGGGGGTTGGAGCCAACTGCTCCAACCACCCTCCACTCACCAGGCCCTCTAATGGGCCGGATCCTCTAACGGGTCGAAAGCCCGCTCACGAGCCCGATAGCGAGCTCTAGCGCGCCCGAGCTGGGATCTTCAATCCCAGACCCACCTAACCATTCTAAACAATCACATACATCAAACCAAGGCCGTGGGTGCAACGCGGGTGTGAAACTGACCGCCAGGGAGCATATTTACCATAATGCCACTGGGGTCAAAAACAGCGATACGATCAACCGATCGCATCCCAAGGCCAACCGAGCCAAAACACAAACCCAGACCCTCGACCTAACGCGGTCGGACCAGGTTGGAGGTACGGGTCCTCACATGAGGCATCCAACAAAACCATCAAGTCAATCATAAGAAAGATGATGGACGACAACCCAAGGCAATGGCATGAAGGTTTATTAAGAGCGTTATGGGCACATAGAACTACACCTAAGTCTAGTACTAAAGTTACGCCTTATCAATTAGTTTATGGTCAAGAGGCGGTACTACCTGCTGAGATAAATGTTCTATCGCCCAGAGTTATGGAACAAGATCGCTCAACTAGTGAAGAGTATGAAGATGCATTAATGTATAATCTTTTAGAACTTGATGAACAACGAGCTATTGCCTTAGAAAATATAGAGGCGCAAAAGTTAAAAGTGGCCGATATCTACAATAAAAGAGTAGTATCAAAAGAGTTTCAAGAAGGAGATCTAGTTTGGAAAACGATCCTACCTATAGATCGTAATGATCCCAAATATGGAAAGTGGTCGCCTAACTGGGAAGGACCATACTTAATCGATCAAATATTTCCAAATGGATCATATCAACTGCGGAATATTCACGGTGGGTTGCATCGATCAATGATAAATGGTCGATACATTAAGAAGTATTACCCATCAATGGAATAAAAGGCATAGAAGAAAAACGTCCTTAAAATATGGACGATAGCAATTAACAAAATACGTCCTTGAAATTTGGACGAGAGCAATTAACAAATATGTTCATTACAAAATATCGGCCAAAGTGTAGCATCAGTACAAGATTTTATCGTTCATATCAGACAAGGAAAAGTTATCTCTTCAAAGAGAGATTTTGAGATAAAAGAGCAATCTTTTCACGGACTGCCCTAAAACGTTGTTTATTCTTCACAAGCTCACCCTTCAACTCGACTTGGCGATCTTTTGAAGAATTCGCCTCCAAAGCGACATACTCTTGCATCATTTGGTTACCTTCCTCAGCCAGTTGAGTAGTTTCGCGAAGGAGATAGTTCTTTTTAGTAGTACACTGGGCTATTTTTTCCTCTAATTCCTTCATTTGGTTCTGGTAACCAAGGATCTCTGATTCTGTTTCGCCAATCTCATCAGTATTTTTCTGAAGTTGTTTGACACGATTGTTGATGACGTCTTTGATATGAGTACGCCGCTCTTGACGTTCCCCTATAAGAACTATCTCATTCACCAAGTTGTTTCTCTCAGCAGTCAGACTCTCAATCTTGATTTTGATGTTGTGGATATCGTCCATATCACTAGACGAAAACCCTAAGATTGCTGGATCCACAGAAAGAAAGGGTGTTATAGCTTGGTCCAGTGCTTCGCTATCTGATCTGGTGAGATCTTCTTCAGGTAGCTTGTCCAAAACTACAAGACATTGAGATAAGGCTCGCCTGAACTCTTCATGTTGACTCCCTTGTGCAACTTCAGGATCAACAACCGTTTTCTTGGCAGTCACTATAGAATGCCAGGAATCCGAGAAAGCCTGGACAATATTCATTAAATGGGCGAGATCGCCCTGAAAAGAACAAGTATTCAGTAATATTTAACACTAAATGATCGACAGAATCAAATTGAGCGATGAATACCTGTGAAGAGGTAGAGCTGGATGGATGAGCAGTGGGGGTAACAAAAGATGAAGTTGAAGCCTTCATCGTAGAGGGAGCAGCTGTAGGACTTTTAATAGTTGCCCTTGTGTGAACATCAATAGTTGATGTTGGAACATGAGAAGTGGGCGATATAATATCGGCCATTACTGGTTCAGGGACACCGCGACGAGGTTTTGGGGATGCAGGTAATGCCTCTGTTGATGAGACAACTGGAGAAGCAGCGATGCCCGACTTAGCAGTTTTGGCCGAGAGATCTTCAACTTGAGTTGGAGCAGCTGGGATATTAGGAGAAGCTGATACAGAAGATAAACTCGCATTACCAAGGTCTCGTAAAAAACTATACGGACCATAAACGAGTTTTCTACCAGTTAATGACAAACCTGGTTTAGATGGAGTCATATTCAAGACATCAAAGATATTGTTATCGTCTTCATCTTCATCTTCTCGACCAGAATTTTGGCCGACAGAATTTTGCTTCCTCGATTTCTAAAAGGGTTTAAACATTAGAGAATGGTCGATAAATCGATCATTAATAAAATAAAAGTTATCTATACTTTTATATTCTTTTGGGCGAGTCGTTTGAATCTACCACCAGAACGTACTTGCGCCTTGGCTTTTGAGGAAGATTTGGCCGAGGAATTTGGAGGCACACTCTCATCACCACGATCAGGAGAAGTTGGAGGATGTTCCTCGATCATTCGTGATGGAGATGTATCAACCACAACCTCAAAAACTTTGGGTGTAGGTCGAGAAGGAGACAAAGAATACAAGGAGCTCGGAGTACTGGAGCCCACTTCTACAGCAGTTCTGAAGATATAAAAGTCTAAGTATCAAACGAAGAATATAAGTGTAATAGGAAAGGAAAACGTTATGATACTTACTTATCATGAGCAGATTGACTGCTTCGATGACTGCTGCCAGGAGAATCAACCTTTTTCTCTGCAATTGGCCGAGAAGATGATTGATCTTTTTGATAAGAAGATGGTTGAGGTTGGACGATAGTTTTTCCTTTACTACGTCTCTTTGTGAGTGGTTCATCATCCTCATCGTCAGAATTTATCGATCGAGGAGATGATTTATTTTTTGGAGAAGAAGATGGTTGAGGTTGGACGACGGTTTTTCCTTTACCGCGCTTCTTTTTAGGTGGCGCATCGCCCTCATCGTCTGAACCTATCGATCATATTAATTTAGATGAAGAAAGGATATCAAAAAATCAAGGAGAACGATGGAGATATACCTTTCGTCTTTCGTTTGCTTGGTCAATGACTAGCAGCCACTTGCTTTTGTCTTCTTTTCTCCCTTGGAGGAATGAATTTATCAAAAACCAAGTCCTTGTCAGCAAAGAAAAGACGTTCATCGACCATTTCTTTCCAGCTATCCGTGATACTAGCTTCAATCTCGCTAGTAGGCTCAAAAGATCTAAGCCTAAACCTTTTAATGAGGAGCAATTCTCTTTTATCCACATAAATTACTCGCTCCATATCTGAGAAAACATATCGTCCTCTAGCGACGATATTGAAACTGAAGTATGGTGGCACATGCCAAGATTGTTTAAGGCCAAATTGGCGAGCAGCAAAATTGGGAGCATAAACTTCTACTCCACATTTATTATTCGCCTTGCCCCAAGCCGTATCAAAATGAAGGTCACGGCCGATAAGAAAACGGGCCCAAGCCAATATTTTATCATCAGACTCTAAGTCTGAAGAAAGATCAAGCAAAGGCTTAATGGACGAAGGGTGAGACTCAGGATTGAATGGACGATAAGAAGAAAAAGTGGATAAAGTATAGAAATAATTGAACGCCTGTTGAAAGGACTTGGGAATAGAAGATGAAGAAAGATACAGATGACCTTGAGTTCGGGCCGATGACGATGAAGGTGGCATGTGAAGATCAGGGAAGTAAGCTCTGAGCCATAATTGGACGAGCCACAAAGGACCAAATCCCGTCAAACCACCCCCTTCTCTCAACTGCTCAAGGACAAGATACATTCCTCGATAGATGGCCGACAAAATAAAAGGAGCAAGAGAAAAAACTTGTTTGCCTGAGGAAAGATCCCGAGCGAGAGGAATGTACCCCTTGACAGGTTTTTTGGCAGGAAGGCAAAGGACAAATTTACAAAGCCAATAGTTTATGAACGCTAATCGTTCAAGAGAGTTTGGAGGACCATCACTCTCAGATAACTTGGCATAGTAATTAATGAAAAGGCTATAGTTCTTATCGGCCTCAAAAATGATTTCTTTCTTGGGTACGTCCATATTGGCCGATACAGAAGTACCAAGTGGAGTTAAGCCAGTTAAGAGCGATATGTCCAATACAGTAATAGTGAGCGAACCAAAAGGGAAGACAAAATTGTTATATTCTGTCGACCAAAAGAGAAGCGATGAAATAAGCAAATTAGAATCTTGAAGAGGAACCCTGGTGCTCAAGTCCAAGAAATCTAAGATACCCGCCTCAGAAAAAATTGACTTAGTTTCAGAATGGCTAATCATCCTATTATACCATTTGACAAACGTGTCATCAACCAATGGCCATGAGTTGATAGGGTTTTTTGAAGAAAGGGAAGAGAGATTTAGGATTCCAGAAAAGGGCAAATCGACAGAAGTAGGAAAAGAATGAACAAGAAAAGCTTCCTCGGCACCAAGGGAAGGAATACTCTCAGGAACGAAGCAAGGACCCAAAATACATAACTGAGAGTTAGGATCACCTTCCCGGACCAAATAACCGCTCCTGATGTCATCTGACTTCATGTTCTCATTGAAATCTCTCACAGCGGACATCACCTCCTTCTGCACAGCGTTGTCAACTTTGATCTCACGCACCATGATGACGAACGAGTATAGATGCCGGAGTTAAGAGGAAAAGAACAAAGAACCGCCGCGCAGGTAGGTGAAGAGCAATAAAACCCTAGGAGACTTGAAGAAGAAGACAGGCGAAGAAAGTTCTTTTCTGGCTGAAAGGAAGGAATTTAAATAAAGAGTTTTTTGTCGTTACTTGCCAGAAGGTTTAAATGCCGGATCCCAAAAGATTTGGATAGAGAAAAGAAACGGCGCAGCGGTTCATTTTCCTAAACATCCGCCATGATTAAATTTGAAAACCTAGGCAAAGCGGTCAAATCCCGGATGATGCGGTCACCTCGTCATCAAAGTGTCTCCTCGATTACCGCATGGGGGGCAAAATGTTAGCCAAAATAATGGCTAAATCATAAATGATGGACACGTAAGCAAAAGGCAATTTTAAATGAGCGATAACTTCATAATCTTATCGACCAGATGAAACCTATCGACCAAATGAACGATAGAATCTATCGACCAAATGGACGATAAAATATCGACCAAATGAAACGATGGAATCTATCGACCAAAATGGACGATAGAATTTTAACCAAATGGACGATATCGTCCATATGGCACCGTCATTTAAAGAATTATGGACGATTATCGCCCAAAAGTCATAATTGGACATGTTACTCAGTTTTATCGTCCAAAAGCAATTAACACGTGTGCCAAATATGGTTAAAAAACACATACAGGTATGACGTGGACAAGAAACGATAAGTAAGCCAGCATAATCATGACGTATGCAATGAACGAGAATCAACCACGTGTACTCTCCAAACCAGATACGAACGTGGGAGAAGCTGTTACGGAGCAGTTCGCACACGATCTCCTCCTTTCACGCCATCAACCCTCAAGGCGGGAGCAGTTATTCAGTTCCTTAGTATAAATAGCTTCTCTTCTCCACTGTAAACCCCCCCCCCCCCCCCCCCCCTGACAACCTGTAATCTGCTCTTAAGCATGGCTTTCGTTTCTTTTGTACCTGTAAGTTGATTAATAAAGCTTTCAGTTTGATTAATGGCGTCTCTTATTGCTTTCTTAGTATAATTTCAATAATGTAGTTGTTTTAGTCGTCTTCTCTTCTTTTATTTCTGTTTTTGTAGTTTTAGATTAATGGATTTGTTTCCGTTCTTGTTTTTGTGTCTGTTTCTTTTCCATAGTTCAACTAAGTTAAATTAGTTATAAGTAAGATTAAATTAGTCTTTTGATTACTGTTTTCGTTATTCATGATCATAGGAGTATTTTAAGATTAATTTTAGGTTTAATTAGTCCTTTTATTGCTTTTCTTACAGTTTTCTTTACTGTTTTCCATTAGAGTAAGTTATTGCTTTCTTAGATTAAGTTAATCCATAGATTTAAATGCATTTCTTAGATTCAGTAATTTAAGTTGATCTTTATGCTTTATTTAATTTCGTAGTTTTAGATAACTTGAAGCTTTTCTTAAGTTAATCTTGATAATTAGATTATTTAATTAGGTCTAATCTAGATTTCCATATTACTTGACATCTCTGGTTCATTAATTTGAAAGAGTAGAACTAAACTGCAATCGTTTGATACTTAAGTGTGAAATAGGATTTTGACTTTGAC